>JAOBYJ020013408.1:0-12141 GCA_025403565.2 Palythoa heliodiscus
CGTTCTGATCAGAAATAGGGTATGCTTTTTATGCTCGAAATTTTACACAGGATATACATATTGCTCCTTTAGCCATCATAAACAGGGCAGTATTTCAGATGCTCAGAATACAAAATTTTAAATTTAGCTGCGCTTGCTACATTCGTCGTGGAGCGGTCAAGGATATTTGTGAATTAAACACTTATTTATATCGGAAACAGGGTGTGATTTTATGCTAAAAATCATAAACAGGGTATAAAAATTTATAAATAACGTAAGATCATGAACAGGGTCAGGGTTTTAGACCTCGGGCGGCGCCCCCTTACCCCGCTAACCATAGTTATTAGAGTTAAATGGTCAGGAAACTTGGCAGCTTTCTTTGTTATATCTTTTTGTTCTCTTTCCCTATTGAAATATGACGTTGAACCTGCACAGATTACAAAAAGCGTTGAGATGTAAATGAACAAACGGCCAGTAGTAGACCGAGGCATCACATCTAGAACAAAAGATCATAACCGTGACCCTGCACACAACATGAAAACAAAGCAGCATTGTAATCCTCTTTGTAGTTTGCTAAGTTTCATAACCATTCCACTCTACTAACTTTGCCCTAACTTAGGGGGTGAGTACCCCCGGGTGAGACATGGGTTCTTCCTGTCTCGGCTATCGGCTGAGCAAGTTCGACTTCGTGATGGAAGTCGCGACGATGATGAACGCAAGAAGCGAGATGTCGATATTTGGTATGCACGGAACTTGATTTTTCAACGGTAGCCATTGAGCTATTGCTCTGCTTGTGTTTCATTTGTCTTGGTTGATTTGGATGATGTATGAGTGGAATTAATAATATTTGGTATGTGACATTATGTGTCCTTATGAATATGTTGATTTAGAACAACTTTATCCCCAAACATATATCAGTGTATGTTGCTCAGTAGTATGAAAGAAAGAAGAAACATTTGTCAGAAAATATTGGTATATCAGGCCCGAGTGGGAATCGGACCCACGTCTCCCTGTATTCTAGTCGATCAGGAGTGCTAACCACTGCACCATCAGGGTCCACCACGCTGGCAACGTAGCAGTTTCACGATTAAAGTAGAAGCGTAACGCTTGTGGGATGTGGCTGGAATAATAAATATAACTGTGTTGCAAATACGTGCTGATAATGACACAGCCACTAAATAGGGCACTATGGCCTCGCGGGTCTGAGGGACTAAGCCCGTACTGAAACCCTGAATATAAAAAGTGAGCCTGAATGTTAGCAGCCATGGACAGCTGTTTCGGCCTATTTGGGCCTCGTCAGCATGGCATAGCTAACAAACAGGCTCAGTACAGGCTTAGTCCCTCTGACCCGCGAGGCCATAGTGCCCTTTTTTTAGTGGCTGTGCCATTATCAGCACGTGTGTGCAACACAGTTATATTTATTATTCCAGCCACATCCCACAAGCGTTACGCTTCCACTTTACTTTGTATTTTCCGTGGGAATTTAATCTGAGTATCTAAGTATAAATTAGGCCAATGAAAAAACTCGCTTTTGCGTTCTAGTTTATTACTCTGCTTGTTTGAATGCTAAATTTCTTTAATTCCATACAATGAAACAATGATGTATAAAATTTGTTTTATTTCTGAGAAGTTCCTAACAGCAATAGTCTGAGTAAAGTCTATAATTTTCCCAGTGTACATTACAGTTCCGTCGTTATTGACTGATCTCGAAAAACGACTTGCTTCTTTTTTCCTCATTTCTTTTCCTCTTTATTCGTTTATTTGGCGCAAACACGTTATTAAAGTTTCTTTTTGTGGGTTATAACTGATTTAATTATGTATTATGTCTTGAAGTTGAACTTGTCACCCAGATAACCCCGCAGGCGTCGATGGATTGAGCTTTCTATGGCATGAGCTTTTCGATCATAAGTATTTTACATCTGTTAAGTTCAAGAAATGAATTAGCTCACAACTATTTTTCGGTTTCTCTTGGGATACGATGGCCGGAGAAGGGCCAGGGCAACTTTTTCATAACATACATGTATAAAGAAAAACTATTCCCAGTCGCCAAATTATATTTATAGTTTTCTAAAACTGAAAGCGGAAGATTTTCTCCCAACCCATAATGCATTACGCGCGTGACTTGGATAAAAACAATGATGACATAAATTGTTTGCATGATGACAAAGGTGGGCTACGATTATTGGTGGATTGGCCCAACCAGTAGGCATCTTGGCGCGAATCACATAATTAAGGTAATGGTGGTTGCAGCTGCTTGGGCGTGAAAGCTTCCATCTTCTTGAATTTTAATGGTTCTCTTAGAATTTTCGCCCTGTGCGACGTATGGAAATTGTAACAGGCCTGATCTTTTGTCAGACGACGTCAGAAACTCCTCTCTGAAACAAAACCGACGGGGACTTCAGAAAGTGGGCGAGAACTGGCCTATAACGACCCGGGATGAGAAGTTTAGACTGAAAAATTATGAAATTACTCCAAGGAGCAGCTGGTGTTCGGGTAAGCTCCTGTTTTGAATATGTTATGGCGTTTGTCACAGTCTTACAAAAATTTTTGTTTATCGGGGATTTCTTTCGGTGCTTAAACGTCGCTTAAGTACAAGATTGTATCAAGTGCTTTAAAATTGGCTTTTTCATGAAGGAATTACATTGGCTTTTCAAGTTTCATATTCTCGGAGACATTACTATCGTATAATTAACATTCACGCCTGGTTGAAATTCAATATCGCAAGCCAAACACAGAACAGACAACAGAGGTATGTCCGCCATTATTTAGGATTTAGTGTCAAACGCCGTTGGGCACTGTTTTACAATTTGCGCGTAAAGTGAAGTGTAAGTAAGTTGATAAAAAGATTCTTTGCTAATGTAGGCGTTATTTATTCTAACAAATAATGAGAAACCTTTAAAGTATGTTTCGTTTTTCGAAACGCCATAATGTGACGTCACTGATAGAAATTGAAATTGCATTTGAAATTGACAGTAGCTTTTACAAAGTAGCGATATTATATTAAATCCCGATTTTCTTGGTAGAAATTTTGTAATTGTAAATATGAATTAAAAAACTTCTTGATGCGTTTGATGTTTTGTTTTCAAAATGGCAGATTTCGTAGGCACTGTAATCTGTGGAATATGTAGCTGACTTCTGGTTATTTTTGGCTGATACCATGACAACTAAATCAGTCAAAGTTAATATCTTTAGAAAATAATGTAGAGTTGTATGGTGGTTAGCCTTTCTTGATTCAACTTTGATAACTTGAGCTAAAATCCAAAAGTCAGAGTTTTGTAGATGTATTTAATATTTTAGTTTTGTTCTTTTTGAAAACAAATAACTTTTGCTTTAAGAATAAACAATGTAAAACTGAAAGCTGGGTGGCATTGCAACTATTTTCAGTGATTAACTGTTTCTCGCTCCACTAATTTTGCCTTTGGGTTTTCATTTGCAGAAATTTTTCGTACAGATTTTTTAGCTTCTCAAATTTTATAACTCTTAAGATTTACATTGGCATTTTTGTTTTATCAGAATTCCAAATATTATCCATATTTTTGACAGAAACTAGATTCCGAGGGTATATACGAGGGCAAGGAAACCACTCAATCGTTCCATTCAAGTCCATGAACATGAATGACACGTTGATGGTTTATTGTTTTCACGTGACTCGAACAAGAATGAAGTAGTTAACCAATCAGAAACGTTTATTCGAGTGACATCACACTCCCGGGCCGCAGGGAAGCTTGGGAGCGTATCTACTCGAATGATGTTCAGAAATCGTGTCTTGAGCTGGTGTTCGAGTTTGTATTTTGTGAAAGGGCTTCAATCTAACGTTGCAGTCTCAGCTGATTTTAGATAGTTTTCAACAAAAAGTAGTTTATGGTGTCAGCCATGACTACGGCCACAACTAAAGGTAAAAATCTTTAATATTCAGGCCAATCCTTCTTTGCATGCAGTGTTTTTTTGTTTCTGACCATGTACCGAGGGTTGCGTTGTTTTGTATCTTTTAACAAATTCGTAGTTTGTGTGTAAACGTTCATACTGATATCAGATTTTTGTTTTCATCTCACGAACACACTAGCAAGAAGAGCTACCCTTGAAGAGAGTAAAGAGGTAAGACTTGCTCCTTTTGCAGTTTTCTTCGTGCTTGCTTTAAAAGCTTCGTTGAAGCAGCAACATTTGTTGACTGGTCTTTCCCATAGAAGTTATTCTCACTATAAAACAGTCTTTTTAAATTTTTTTTTCACTATCCTTACTTAATTTTATTTTCTCTTACACTTTAGATTTATCCTGAGACAAAAAGAAGGAGAACATTTGAGGATTTTAACTCGTTTTGTAGTCTCATTTTGGCCTACGAAGCCAGACAAGAGGTGAGGCATTAAGCTTCTTGATCGTAATTTTGTAAGTAAAACGTTAAAATGACATGATTTTGACTCACTTTTTAAATTTATGGCCTTGGTTGATGGAATTACTGTTGATTTTATTTTTTTTTCTTAAGAAACATATACCCACGCTTAGAGAAAAATCGCACCACCATGTTTCGTGGTAATTTCTGTAAGTTTGTGTTTACTGACGAACTTAAATTCGCATTTCTTAGTTCTGTTGGTTGACTAACCGGTTTGTAAAGGTTTGGGTTAGCATTAAAGATACCACCATGTATCTTTTGCAGGAATTAAGGAAACCTAGTAAAAGTCCAAACACTGAAGACTGTCGCTCCTCGAGTACAGATTCGGCTTTCAGTGAAACAACCTCGTCTTCGCCATCGCCAAGCAGTGCCGATGAAAGACTGCTTGATGATGTCGACGAAGAATATGAATCTGGTATGAGAAATTTGTTTTCAGCGTTAAGAGCAAAGCATCTTTGATCATTTTTGCTTCATTGTAAGTTTGGAAGTTAAGTGAATTTGTCTATTTTGAATGGAATCGTTTTCTAAGTTCTCTCGTTTGCATTGCAGGGGACGAATCGTGGGACAAAGTAACGTGCTATTGTAATAAGCCATTCGCAGGTAATGTGGTAACTGTGCTGTTTTCTTTGCGAATTGAGAGATTTCTCGATCTTAAGTTTCCAGTTATTTATCCTCATTCAAAGATTTGAAACGTAGAAGTGAGTGTTATGTTTTTCAATGTTGTATCCCTTTTTCTCAGACTGAAGACTTGGTAGTTTTCGTCGATCTATGATTTATGTCATTACGATGTAAGCAATTAAAATTTTACAAAGCAGTTTCGCTCAGTGCTGTCGAGAGTTGCTGCCTTAGCATCTTAAGAACTTTATCCATTGCCAGCAGAGTTTTTGACTGGAATGGGTGTAGTAATATAACTTTCAAGCTGCTTCTTATATCAATCTCGGCCTCCATTACTAATGTTGACACAACCAGTAAACCGACACGCACAGGTGAGAGAGTTCTTCTCAAATGAACCAAGGAGATGCCCGGCTTTACTTTTTTGTAGCAGTTGTGAATGCTCATCTTCGAATACATTTTTTGTAAAATCAGAGCTTGAAACGGGTTCATTTTGTGTCATACTTAGTACAAATAAGTGGTTATTTTAATAGGTCCTATTAAATCCTCGGGGCTCGCAATGGTTGACGTATGAGGTCGCTAGTAGCGGTAATTTTTCTTTCCATACATCGATGGATTTTGCCTGGTTCTTAGGTTTTACGTTATTTTGCTGTAAATTGCTGATATCAGTTTTATTCCCGTAAAAATAAAAATATTTGATTTCGCAACGCTATTCTTGTTTGCGCGTCCAGTGACTTCACTGTAGAGCGAAGATGTAATTCCCCTGGGTAGATGGTCGTGCAGGCCGTTTGTTTTCGGACCGAAGTACTTACAACACCCATGTCTTTCTATTAAAAATTTTCATCACTGTATCTCCCTAATAAATCTAAGCAAGAGTTCTTTAAATTACATAACGGATATATTCTCGAGGAAATGAAATGAACTGCTTTCTTCATGTCGCATTTCGTTTTGTCTGCAAAGTGCTGTGAAAGTATCAACGGAATTGTTTTCCTGTAATGTGAGTGTAGATTCAAAATAAGTTCTTAACAGTGTGTCTCTTTTCTTTTTAAAGGACGACCCATGATCGAGTGTTCCGAATGTTTAACGTGGATCCATTTATCGTGTGCGAAAATCCGAAAGTCCAACGTCCCCGACACGTTTATCTGTCAGAAGTGCCGAGACGCCAAACACACAATCAGAAGATCGAATCGAAGTCGAACGACGCATCCAAAAATCAAGTCGTGATACAATTTATTTTAAAAGACACGTATTTAAATCTAACGCGTTGGTCTCAAAATTTTGTAATTACCGAGAAAACGATGCGTACAGGTTTTGGAATATCAAGATTCTACACTGTCACACTGGTTAGTTGTTTTACTCTGTTTGCTAGTTGTTACATAGACGATCAATTTGTGAAGTGTTTAAAGCGTGTTCAAGTTTTGATTCATAGTCTTCGTATAACGTTTTGTCACGGTGAAAGAGTGTGAGTCAAATATTCCCTTTTTTCACATATTGTAAATAGATTCGCGGCAAAAGATTTGTCGCTGTTCGATCGCACTTTACACGAGTGGATCGTTGGTTAGTTTTGGGCAAACGAACCTGTATATAAAAGCATCAAGAGGATTATATATTTTATGAACATTCTGTACATTCATGCGAAGCATTATTCTGTTAAGAGTTAAGGCGCCTTTGGCGTTAATAATATGTTTGTATCAAAAGCAGAAATAAACAGAGAATGGAACTGGCAGGAAAGCGTGGTGTTTGCTATGTAATTATCAGCTCAATAAAAAAGTGTAGTGTTCCGTGTATCGGAAGGAAATTTATTTAGCTATCTGAATGAAAGTGCCAAGGCTTTGAGCTTTCCAGTGTTGGGAAGAAAGATTTTGTTTTTGTGATTGGATCAGTCTGAAATTAATTTTTCCAGTCACGTACAAGGCCAACAGGTTGTGCCATTGATTCTACTTGCCTTTTCTGTCTTTCAATAGCGTAACCCCTGGATGGGTAGGTGGGAAAAACTTTGTAGTTATGAGAGGGGATCGTCAAGTCTTTTAATCTAGTGGTTAAATGGTTCCTTGGTTTATTGCAGGAAGAAAAGCAAAAGGAAGTCCTCAAGTCAGGGGATTTTTAAATTGTATACAGAGATATAAACAAAGTTCACTTAAGACTTTTGTTGTATCAGTGATGAGTTTAGTTGTGACACAAGAAACTGTCATTAAGTTCTCTTATGAACATGAAAATTGGAGTTGTGTGAAAAACTACAAACCTGCTTTATTTCTTTGTGAAGATAGAACAGTTTATTATTTTTACAGGTTAATTATCTTTTTTTATGTTTTAAAAATATCGAATTAGTTATAACTATCAAAGATCATTGCATCAAAACAGGAAGTCATTTGGAAAGTTTCTAGCTAAACCACACAGAATTAATGGTATTGCAGTATAAGGGTAAAGATAGTAGTTTACCTGGGAATTTGGTCGTTCTGTTTTTTTACAGTGCTTGTAAGATCTTTTTATACTTGTAATTTTGTGCCCTGTCTGGATTTCTTTATTACAAATTCAACGTGTGCAAAAACTTTTTAAATCATTGTTTCTAGATAGCTGAATGCAATTAAAAAGAAATTCTGTGTTTTAGCTTGAATTAAATACAGACACAACAGTCTTTAGTCACAGACATGTTTTGGTTATACCTTAGTTATTAGCCAACACAGGAATAAAGAACTTACTGATATTTTTAAAAAGTCACTGCAGTCAGGGATAGAGATTGGAATTGTATTCATTTAGATATTCAAACTAGTTATCACTCAGGTTTATGAGTCCTTCCCATTTTTTACTTGACTTTACCAGCTTTTACATTACATTGACACACTTCTTTGCTCCACCCAATGCAGTGTTCTTTTATTTTCCTATGGAACCTGGATGCCCCTGACCCATCATCATTGAAACAACATATTCCCACTGTTTGTAGAAAGAGGCTTTCAGGCAGAACAGAACATAAATTTGTAATGATATGATGTGATTTGCAATTGGAATGCGAGAGAATGCATTTTAAAAACTTTATTGGTAAATGACAATATTTTACTGGACACTCGGACTAGTTTGAAGACAAGTTTACTATTATGCCATAACTTTTACTGGTGTGTGGATTAGCTGGCAATTTCAAACCCTGATGGTGTTTAAGAGTTTTGTCTAAAATTAAAAAAGGTTTTGCCAGTAATTCAACTAACACTCTAAAACCTTCATTACTGAAGAAGTGATAAAGAAACACTGATGCTACTTTATATCAAAATTTTCAAAGAAGACAAGTTGTGGACCCTTCAAAAAATCTTCTCTGTCTCCCCCTTCCTGCCCTCCCCCAGTCATCATGAGCTTCCACCAGCCCTGAACAGTTTCAGTAGATTGCAAGTTTTACACCATGGAAAAAATGAAATAAGCTGAAGTTTTAGATTTACAATTTGTTGCAGTAAAGAGTAAAATTATTTGATATCAGGTAGGGAATAGACTAACTGTACTACATTCAAGACTAATGATCCAACCTTGTTACATATTGGCTAAGAATGAAGTAGCACTGTTATATAGCAGTTGAGAGTGAGCTAGCCTTATATATTATATCAGGTCAGGAACAAACCAGTCTTGTTACATATCGGCTAAGAGTGAAGTAGCATTGTTATATAGCAGTTGAGAGTGAGTTAGCATTATATATTATATCAGGTCGAATAAACTAGCCTTGTTACATATTGGCTAAGAGTGAAGTAGCATTGTTATATAGCAGTTGAGAGTGAGTTAGCCTTATATATTATATCAGGTCAGGAATAAACTAGCCTTGTTACATATCGGCTAAGAGTGAAGTAGCATTGTTATATAGCAGTTGAGAGTGAGCTAGCCTTATACATTATATCAGGTCAGGAATAAACTAGCCTTGTTACATATCAGGTATGACTCTTAAACTAACCTTACATGTTAAATAACAGTGAGCTAACCTTGTTTTGTATTGGGTCAGGAACATGGACCTCGACTGATCAGTGTCAGACCTGAATTTAAACCTTCAAACCCATTGACCTGCCACAACTATTTAGTGTTCGCTCAGTGCTCATAGCCACAGGCCTAAGTGCTAACTTGCAACAAGGCATGACTATAAATTATCTTTATGTGTCGCACTCTTTACTTCGACGAATGACTTTAGTGCAAAATGCCAGTGTATTCTATTTTTTCAATGCTGTCCAAAGTGGTAAGATCTCTGCCTCCCAATCCTGTGGTCCCTGGTTCGATCCCCGGCCCGGTTTGATCTTTGGGTGACCTTCTTTCCCACCAAAGTCCACTCAACTTTCCTACCTTCTGGGGTCAGTGAAATGAGTACCAGCACACATGGACTGCTTTGAAGTGTCTGTGCTTCCGGTCCCCTGGGGGTAAATTTGATCACTGTAAAGTGCTTTTGAGCATTGCCATATACCATAAAATCCCACTTTAGAGCCTTCCCAGCTTTAAGCCCCCCCCTTCCTTTCCAGATAAGCCCATCCATTTGCTAACAAAACATTATTGTGGATATATAAGCCCTCCCGGATATAAGGCCCCAGTTTATAAGCCCATCTACTGTATTTAAAAGTGGGTTCCTTTTGCGTTTCTTTTTAAACATCAAAATCTTTAATCGAAAGTTATGAGCATAAACAAGTGGCTGTGGAGTTTTTATAAGCCCAGGGCTTTAAAGTGGGATTTTACGGTATAAATATACTTATTTTTACTTTACTTTTTATATGAATAAACAAACAACTTTATTTATTTAGTCCTCAGATGTTACAAAATTATTACAGTATATAGTTAGCTACAACAATATATCAGGTACAAATAAACTAAGCTTTCTGTTCATGAGGTAGGAATAAAATGACCTTGTTTCATAATAAGTAGGAACATGCTAACTTTTGTTACCTATCAGGTTAAGATTGTAATAATGAATTAAAGATTAACCTTGTTACACTATGGTAGGAATGAACTTAACTTGTTACATATCACTGATGTTGGAAGAAACTGACCTTTTTGTGAAGTAAGAACATGCTAACTTAGTTACATATCAGATTAAGATTGTAATTATGAATTAAAAATTAACCTTGTAACACCAAGTAAAGGTAGGACTGAACTAAACTTTTTACATATCAGGTAGGAGTGAAGTAACTGAATTACTTTATCATGGCACAAATGATCTAACCTTGCCACCTATACATATCACTTAGTGACAAAGTTACACAAGTCACCGTGGGGTACAGGGAAGTGATGATGATTCAAGTTTTAGCCAAGATTAAACATTTGAAATGTTAGCTGCTGTCCATAACCCACGACGCTTCATTCCAGGGAGTTCTCCTGTACATACGAGGGAGGGACTCTCGTCATACCTTTTAGAGGTCAAAATCAGTGATCTAGTATCTTTTTGGGTCTTAAAAGGAAGCTCAACTCCAACATTTACCTTCGTTTATGTGAAACTACATTTAAATGGAATTCCAGAAATGTTTGTTTTAGCGTGATACGTCCATCCGTGTCCCAAATTCTAAAAAAGCAACTCGACTGCTGAGGAAAGGTCGTGGCTGGAAAGGATACCTCAGAATGCGTTTTCCGAGAGGAGCCTGGAACCAATTGAATTGAATCTTTGGAAATCTAACTCTACCCAAACCCCCACCAGATCATAGTGATGATGGAGCTAATGCGGACATTGAAGTTGACTGAAGCTGCATTGACTGAGAAGTTGTATACAATTTTCGTTTGTAATACTTGATTCTGTGTATACCTAGAAAGTGCGTCATTTGATTCTCTATATTCTTCCCTCGATGGTTTACCCGTCTTTGAAATATAAAGCGTATCTCGCGAATAAACGCCGCTTCTGTAGCTGGGAAACCATAAATAAACGCGGTGGCGCTAAATAGATTCAATACGTTAAACCGTTTAAGCTGGCAGTAACATGAAGATGAACAAGACTGCCTTTAAAAATCTTACATCATCATTGTAGATGGTTTGAACCCAGGAGTCGACGATTTTAAAAACTCCACCATGCTACTGCATTATCGCCAACATCATCTTCATCATCTTATCAACACGAACAGCAAAACCAACACCAACAGCCAGTAGAACTAACAGTTAAGGTTGTTGCTGTGTGAACAGATAAACCTTATACATGATATGTGTGTACCAGCTAATTGCCACATAATCGCGTAATGTCGTCCAAATTTCCACTAACTTTTATTGCCACACATCGGCAGGTAAAGGTATGGGTGGCTCTTAGACATGTGACACATGCTCATAACTCGCTATATTCTGATCAATGGCACATTGTGCAACTCACTCACTACTCCAATCTGAACTCGAACCTCACGTCTGAACAGATATCAGTTCCGCCAGCGAGCGCCAATCGAATCCTCGATTTGAAAAATTCTTTGTCAATTGTTTCTGACGGGCTAACTGCCTTAGAGGTTTCTTTTGCAAAAATTGAAGAAGAAGATATCAATATTATGAAGAAATACACAGAAATATATTACTCAATTAAAAAAATTGTTTTAAAATCAAACTTAAACTAAAATTTTTTCGATCGTACTTGAAGCTGTCGGTTTTTGTTTCGAATTTGACTGCTAAAACTTTAACATTGACGGAACAGCCATTTTAAAAGAATTTGACGCTTAAATTGACTTAATGAAATTTATATGAGCAATCTTAACAACAATTGAGGCGTTCGAGTTCCAGTGTAATTATTTTTCAGTGAGAAAATTATTGCTGCATACGTGCCAATTGCAAGGTTTGACACAAATTTTATTGGTTATTTCATTCTTAGCCAAAAACAGTACCCACTCAATTGCAACATTCTTCCACTATGCTTTTGTTGCCAAGGGGAGATACGTTTCTTACGTATAAACGCAAATGAAATGTAGCAACAAGGCTATAATTGTCGCGCAAATTAAAATATTAAGGTTCAGCCGAATTTGCTGTTGCCAATAGTTCGATACTGAAACCGCAAAAAATTGCAAAAAGCGATAATAGCATGTCGAAGACGAAGTTTAACAGTTCTTGTGCGTGGTCTGAAATGTCAGGCCTGTATCACCCACAAATGTAATAACCGCCCACAAATGTAATATATACTAACCACAAATGTAATAACATTAACCACAAATGTAATAACAACCACAAATGTAATAAAATTTAACCACAAATGTAAT
>JAOBYJ020013518.1:0-12140 GCA_025403565.2 Palythoa heliodiscus
TGGTAGTGGTAGTTGTGATGATAGCGACGTTGATAATGGTTGAGATGATAATGGTGAGTTGGTGGTAATGATGATGACTGATTGATTGTTGGTAGTAGTGGTAGTTGTGATGATGGCGACGTTGGTAATGGTTGAGATGATAATGGTGAGTTGGTGGTAATGATGATGACTGATTGATTGTTGGTGGTAGTGGTAGTTATGATGATGGCGACGTTGATAATGGTTGAGATGATAATGGTGAGTTGGTGGTAATGATGATGATTGATTGTTGGTGGTAGTGGTAGTTGTGATGATGGCGACGTTGATAATGGTTGAGATGATAATGGTGAGTTGGTGGTAATGATGATGATTGATTGATTGTTGGTGGTAGTGTTAGTTGTGATGATGGCGACGTTGATAATGGTTGAGATGATAATGGTGAGTTGGTAATGATGATGATTGATTGATTGTTGGTGGTAGTGGTAGTTGTGATGATGGCGACTTTTATAATGGTTGGTGAGTTGATGGTAATGATGATTGATTGATTGATTGTTGGTGGTAGTGGTAGTAGTGATGATATATGATGCTATATAAATTTTATGATTATTATTATTATTTTTATTATTATTATTATTATTATTGGTGGTGGTGGTAGTGGTAGTTTTGATGATGGCGACGTTGATAATGGTGAGTTGGTGGTGATGATGATGATGATGGGGATAGCTGTATCGATGATGAAAGCAACAGTGCATGTTATTTGTGTTTGAAACATTGAAACAGATTAAAGATTGGTGAGGACTGTAGCAATGCTTCATTGTCACAAGTACATTTTTAATTTAACCTTGTTGCCAATCTTTTCGGAACAAGACAGTTGAAGTGTTAGTTTTTTTTGAGAACTGTTGGGAAATTGTTGGCATGATGGAATTGATATTCTGCATTATTTTCGTTTTTTGTTGAACTGTTATGCTTTATACGGGTAAGTTCTTCGACTACAGGTTACAGTAATCATATCTTTGACAAAAATGGTGCAAAGAGTCATTTTTCACCCAGTATTTAGCATATTTTAGTTTTCATTCGTGTTTTGAGGTAAATTAAAGTGTGGGGCTTGTGTGTGTACCTTTTGGTTTGAAAAGGGATTACCTTTCAGTTAGTGAAACACAACCTTGTTAAAACAAATAGTTTGACTCAAATACTGACCACTGTAACTTGATATTCAGGCTCAGGTAGCGAAGATTAAAAAGCAGCACCATGAGGCCTGCAAGATCCAAACGTTACAGTACAAGGCGCTCCAGAAACAGACGTTGGAGAAGACTCCTAAAGAGAAGCACAAAGATGTCATCAAATATTACAGAGAAGAACGAATGAGAAAAATGGCAGATCTTGCAATCCAATATGATCAGAGTATTGCTGAAATGTTGCAGAGGCAAACAGTGAGTATTGAGGTTAAAAAGGGTTTACGATTTAGTCTCGCATTGAGGGCTCCTTTAGTTACTGGTTTTTGTGTTCTCTAATATCACTGGGAAAGTTCAAGCAAGTAACTTCATGGTGTTTGTGCTATCCATGATTTGAACAGCACAATATTGAAACACTTACATTTGGGAGTCATTATCAGAGTGAATGACACCTTTCGTCAACTCTCTGTAATGCTGTTAAATGTATAAACATGATATCGTCTCGTTCTGTAGCTAAGACTGGATGAATTTCAGGTAAGACAGCAGGAAGGGCGTGGAAACGGCTTTCAATTGCTCAAGTTCTTTGTCACTGGATCCTCAGTTATAGTCTAATGTATAACCGTGTATTCTGTCTGTTTCTGTAGCTAAGATTGGACGAGGTTCAGTTAAGAGAGCAGGAATCACTGCGAAGAAATCTACAACAAGAACAAGAGATGCTGAGTGCGTATCAGAGTAAGCAGAGCATGCAACTAAAGTCCCAGCATGAGAGGGAACAGAAAGAATTGCAGGACAAGGTATCCGTGAGACGAGCTCTACTAGAGGAGAAGGTATGTATTTAGAAATGTTTCGCCCTTCCTGCCCTTCTCTAGCTCAGAGAGGCGAGTATAAACCTATGGGTAAACTAAGTCGAGTGCCCTTCTAACGTTTACACGTAGTCACGCGTGTCTCATGTCTGATAGTAATGGTTTAATCAAGCTCTGTAACAATATCCTACGGCACTAGATGCAAACGTTATCTCCCAGTCACACAACTGCTTGTCACGCGATGAAGCATTCTCAATGTCGCTGTTGCCACTGGTCACACATTGCCACTGCAAACCACAGAACACTGGTGTACCCAGATGGATCCCACAAGAAGCTAGGGAACAGAAATAATATCCATGTGACTACTGGAAAACCATCGACGGACATTAAACAATCCATAAAGATCGAAGTTGAACATTGAAGCAACTTATACATATGAGGTCTAGTAAGCACCGGTTTCAACTGATGTCACGATGATTTTGACATATCAGAACAATGCAAAATTTTGTACTGTTGAAAATTAACACTCAAAAATCTAAAATTACTGAAAAACTGTTGCATGAAGTGTCGACATGAATTAGTTGCATGGATTGATTATATAAATTGTTGCATCGAGTTGAGTGTTGTTGCGTAGAGTGGTTGCATAGAGTTGTTTTACAATGTTTTTGCTTTAGAGGGTTGCATAGAGTGCTTGCATAGAATGTTGTTGCATGGAGTGGTTGCATAGAGTTGTTTTACCGTGTTGCTGCACGAGTTAGTTGCATTGGATAGTTGCATAGATTGGTTTCATAGAGTGTGATTTTTTTTCTCATTTCCTTTTATTTTCACCATAGGGATCACTGTATACAATTTTTTACTTGAACAAGTTTGTATGATTGACAATTTGGTTTTTTTCATAATGTACAGTTGGTTATTTAGAATATTATGATAAAAAGAACGTTGTTGGATGGAGTGGTAGCGTAGATTGGTTTTACATTTGTTTCACGATTTGTTTACACTGGATGGTTGCATAGAGAGTAGTTGCATAAAGTTGTTGACCGGAATTGTATTTGTTGTCCAGAATGGTTTCAAACAGGGGTAATGTTGATTTTGGTTGCATAAAATGGTTGTATGGAGTGGTTGCATGTGGTAATTGCATAAAATTGTCGGATTGCTGCATCATGTTGCATACTGCACGCTGCTTTCACTGGCGATAGCCTCCTTTCGTTTGTCTCTTTCATCCTTGCACTTTTCCCAGCATTAACAGTTTAACTCTGTTTTCCTGGTAGAGTTGCACTGATTTTGCTTTACTTTGCTTTAGGCCTTATTTTCTATTATTTACTGTTTACGTGCGTGAAAGATTGTATGAACTGTGATCGTGTGTGAAGTAAACATTGAGATATACTATCTCTTGTTAGTCGCGAGTAATAAGGAAGTGAAAACATAACATAAAGAGGGAAAATGGAGAAGCTTACCGTGCTGATATGTGTTTATTTTGTTAAATACTGCAACCTAAATTTGCTGTGAAGAGCATCTAAATGGTAAAGCATAAAACAGAAAACCTTTTATTGAATAATTTCATACGCAAAAAAATATAATGCATCTCAATTCACAAACGATGAAGATAAGCTAACGTTAAACAAGGTTGTACGCTGCAATATCCTACGTTCTCTGTAACACAGTTTTTCCATTCATTTGAAACATAAACCGCTGTGCATTATGGCCAAATTTAGTTTGCTTCCGTGTAAAGAAAGGAAATGTTTGAATCCTAAAGTTTAGAAATGTGAACCTTGTTCTTGTCTCAGATGAACCAAGAGACGGCACAGCTTGAAGATATGCGTTGTTTCAGGGAGAATCAACTGGACGTCATTCATAACCGCGTGCTGGAAGACTGTGTAGAGAAAACTACTTATATTGATGTGTAGGACACACATTCGTTAACCCTTCTCGGGTCTAGGAATATTAACTATCAACTGTGCATGAACAGATATTAGGATATAAACTGGTTGGAATTAGACATTTTTTATCTTTGAGATGCCAAATCATTTGCAAATATTTATAAAGAGAAAAAGAATTATTTTTGATGTTGAGAAGATGTTTAGGAAATACGAGTATGATGTTTTCTCCGTGATGTGACCCCTTGCTGTTCTTGTTTCCTTTCCATTTGCGTGGCAGATGTTCCAGGAGACGGCAAAACTGGAAGATCTACGTAGACATGAAGAAACAAGTCTTGACTCCAGACAGACCCGAGAACTGGACGATTTTGACGCCACAACGGAAGAAATCGAACTTGACACGTCCACGTGGAGGAGTCGACGAAGTGTCAGTAGTGTGAGCAACGCGAGTACATCCAGTGCTAGCAGCGCTCGCAGTAATGTGGAGAACAATGGCACGATAATGCAGGAGGACAAAGACGCAAGGCGTCTTCCTCTTAATGCAGGGCCACTACAAGCATAGGACCCTCGTAACCGTTCGTTAACAACAGTGTACGGTTGACCTTCAACCTACACGATTTCGAATTGATAGTTAAATTGTCCGATGAACAGTATTTTTAGGATCTTAGATTTGACGTGAAATTTTATCCGCTCATTGTATGTCAATTACTTTGTCAAGTTTATTTGAGTTCATTTAACAAATTATGTCATTTCGATTACTTTGAGAGGCGTAAAGGTAGGCGGCGACATCTTCTTTTTCTAAAAATGAAGTTGAATCTTTATTGAAATATTTCACGATGCTGGAAAGAAAAGGGGCAGCACTTCTGTTTAATTAATAAAACTATGTTTTAATTAAAACCCCAGACGTTCTGATTTAAGAAATAACATTGCTGTTATCAGTTGCAAAACAAGGAGTTTGTGGTTAATGACACCTTGCGTTCATGTTCCAGCCAAAAGCCATATGCTTGCAAATTCTTCAGACTTACGCTAAAGATACTGCGATATTTGGAAACTTGCCTCGGTACCAGTGTTAGGAGAACAACTCAGGACCCTTCGTCGCTCTTTACTTGTGTATTAAGGAACTTTATAACTTGGGTCCTTCGCATTTGTTTTAGGAGCTTTACTTTTGTATTAAGGAACTTTATAACTTGCGTCCTTCTTCGCATTTGTATTAGGAGCTTTACTTGTGTATTAAGGAACTTATAATTTGGGTCCTTCCTCGCGTTTGTATTTAGGAGCTTTACCAATGGTTTGCCATTACATAAATTATCAGGGTACTTTATGACTAGGACTCTTAGTCATACTTTGTATTAGAAGCTTCACTTTTGACCTGCAAGAAGAATTTGGATGAGAAATTTTAGAGGAATGCTGGCACTAGGAAATAGGTTGAACGAATAGAGACTGTACTCTAGGCTTTGGATTTTGAAGTTTTATAGGCATGTAAATGTTGGAATATGCTGCCATAAGGCTTCCTTTACTTCCTTCTTACCTAGCCTCGTACAAAGCAAACATGCAACAAGTTTGGCATAACTCATTTCTTCTACCTCTGACCACTGTGCATCTGAGCTCTTAGTTATTTCAAAACAGGATGTTAGGTTTAAGGAGTTGTTTTCGTCGGTATCTTCTTTGCTCCTGTATAAGGACCCTTTTAAAAACCTATCACTACCCATGATGCATCAGTATTCCCGGTCAGTTTAATTAACATACTTTGATACACAGCTAAAGAATGAATAAGGCAAGACCACCTCATAAGTACTGGTTGGGGTAACGCAACGCATCGTGTTAGATTATTAAAAGTCCTCATACATATCAGGGTTCGTGCTACTCCCCAAACACCTTTAAAACTCCCTAAATGCCATTTCTTGCAATGGCGCTTGCAAAGCCTTTAAATTTTAGAAACTCAATTCAGACTCCTTGGAAACTCCTTGAATTTCAGTTCAACTCGTCAACTTTTGGAGCCACACCTTGGCGTAGAAAATCATACACCCTGTATCGTCAGCACTTTGCACTATTCCCTTTTTAATAGAAATATACATGACTGCAAATAAAAAAAAGTTTTGTTCTTGCAATACTACTTGAAATGGCATTTGTAATGTCGTAGAAAATACGTTTTCAGTATACCATAATACCACTGACGAGACTGCTCAAAAAATCACTATCGAGACCTTGAGTACTCCTTGAAATCTCCTTAATTGTTTCATTTTTACCGCAGCACGAACTCTGACATTTACTTCGCATGCGATACGATAAAGCTTTTAGATTATCTTTTCCATTTCTATCATCTTTACGGTTCATATCCAGCAACATGTTTCTTTTTGCCATGTTCTGGAAAACACATTCCTTGTTCACGTTACAAGCTCCACTTTACACCACTTTAACAATTATTTGAAAGTGCAGACGAAAATTTCAAAGCCAATGAGCAGTTGAATCCTTCTATCTGCATTATATTATAAAGGCGATCTCATTTCACCCCTGTCCTCAAATGGCCTCATTATTCTTTTTGTTTTACTCTCGTAGTCCACTTAGACTGACAATGTTGGAACGCTAGAAAACGGTTTTTTTCCAATTTTATCAAGTTATGAACTGAAAAGAGAAAACGTTCTATTTTTGTAGTTGTGTCAAGAGGGAGAAAAATTTCGTATTTTGAATTTTTCTAATCCTTTTGTTTAGCCTTTTTATCTTCAAATAATAGAAGTTTGAGAAGTATTTTAAAATTAAGTTAAGAAAAAAATGTAACGGTAAAATGGAATCAAATTTTCAGAAATATGAACACGGGTTCAGTCCCGTGCTATATTTTGTAACCGTTATGATTGGAATTAACTTGAGAGATGAGCCCGCAGTACCTTGGCCAGTTAATGTAGAATATTGTTAACCGTCTAATTTGTTTTTCTTAAGGGGGAGATTTTCCTTTAATTTTGGCAGTTAGTACGGAAATGGGAAGAAGGTTTTGGAAAGGAAAAAGTGGGAAGACAAAAGCCAAACCGTCGTTCTTAACACAGAGAATGTGTAACTTTGGTTATCAGACGGTTTGGCATTCGTCCATTAATTGCTAATTCCAAAATTAATTTTTAAGTTTCATTATAATTCACTAAAACTAAAATTGCTCTAAAATAACAATTTTCGGTGCAGCAAATATTGAGTGAAAAATGAGCCAAAATATCCCGAAATCTGGACAAATTGACAACATAGGAGAAGCTCCCCCTTAATGGCAGTTGTTTGCCCATCATGGCCTGGTTGTTCAAAACGTGGTTAACTTTACCCCTGGGTTGAGCCGGAAATTCAAGGAACATTTTCTTCACCTAGGAAATACTTACCCTGCATATTTATAAAATACTTTTTAGATTTTTTAAGTAAAAAAAATGTGTCAACCCCAGAATAGCAGCCCAAATTAGTCTCTACAACGTTTGAAACAGAAAGATGGGTTAAAATTTTATAGCACTTGCAAATCGGCTTTTGAACGACTGGGTCCAGGGCTTTGCTGCCGGAAGTCTACAGGATTCATTTTCATCGCTTTTACTTCAGTAAGGTGGAAAACCACACGTTAGTCTTCGATATTCTTAATTAAACTTGTTTCCGAAATAATGTCTATCTTAAGAAATTTAAGTAATTGTTCGTTAAAGAGAAGTTGATCTAATAGACGTTATGCATGATGACGTAACAAAAGCGCTTTTTTGCATAAAAGCGAGGCTTGTTGGTGATAGTTGCTATGTGCAGCGTAATGAACATTCCAGTGAATAAACATGAGAGAAGGCAGCAAATTGCTAAGCCCTGTAAAACAGTTAAAACTCCCGCTATTGTATATAGCATTTGACCATCATGCCTCACTTGGATGCTTCTGTGACGTCATCATGTATAAGGGCAGTTCGAACGCTGTACCATGTACAGTGTATTATTAGGAGTTGTTGAATATGAACACTACGTTACAGGGGATATCCTCCTCTTGTTTGACGACCGAAATATTTATCTCATTATGTAGTGGATCTTTCAATTGTTCTGTTCTTCCGTTGTAAATACTAGAATAAAAGATAATTTGTGAAGCAATCAAACGTTTTATGGTGTGGTTTTGGCTTAAGATTTTTTTATGCTTTGTAACGTTTTTGCGCATGCCCCATCCTTCGTTTCGTATTTTGGGTTTTGTTGTACTCAAGGGAAAATATAAGTTTCTATCGTCTTGCATTGTAGCATAAATATAATGAAAACAATAAAATCAAAAAAAAGTTTCTATTGTCTACTGTCGTATGGAAGCGGTCGCAAATATTCCGCGTCTTTGATTTATCATTTTTCAATTTCAATTTTAGGAAAATATTTCATGGAAGAAAATTTTCTGAAGCTACAACAATCTTTGTATAGTGTAACCTAAAATATTTTCTGTAACTTCGTTCGCTTTCGAAATTAAATTACCCGACCAACTGTTGGTTTTCGATCGCGCACTCCGTTAAACCATATTTGTTTGCACCGCACTTTCCGTTACGCAGATGCAGCATTTTGTATCCGTACTCTGACATTATTCTTAATTTATCCTTTCAAAATTTAGACCGGTTTTGTAAGCGATAATTATTTGTCTTTTAGGAAGTCAAGTAGATTTTTCTTAACGATAAACTTTTCGGTTTTCTGAAAAGATCCATAGGCGTTGCCAGCAAGTGTTGAGGATGGGGAGTCGATTATGTGGTTGGAGAACTAATTTGTATTCAATAGAGAATTTCTCAAAACTATAGTTGCCGCTGGTGAAAATGATTGCGGACTCGTTTTTCTTGATATTCCCTTCATATTTAAAATAGCAAAGTAATTGGCCATTTCGGCTTTGACGTCGTGTAGAGGAAACATCGTTCGAACCAATCAAAAGAAAATCTAAGCTTATCCCAATCTTACTTCGGCCAATCACAAACCTTGTTTAAAACTGTGCCCTCTACACGAACTAATCGCTGCCATTTCTGAATTATGCTCCATTGCACACACAAAATCTTTAAGTCGAGGACAGGTTCTCAAAAATAAAGCAAATGTATCAGAAGTTAGCACCTCACCCCGAGTTAAAGGTTTTGTTTGTGATGGATGAAGCGTAGCCGAAAGTGAACTTGGATTGGCCATTCCGGAGTTGCGCAGGGAACTAGGGCGAGTTTCAAATTTTAACCAATCGATAAATTGACACCACCACATGAAAGATCACGTGCGGAGCTGTCATTTGACCACGTTTCATGCTTTTAGGGTAAATAGAGACCAACGTATAGACCTTGAAACATGGTTCAAAATCCATTCAAACGTCTAATGTTGAGACAGCGTCCCCCAAAACCATATAAACTCTTAAAATTTTGTATCCGTTTTGTGACAATTGTAAAATCTTGTCATTCACCTACCATTTGAAAGAAGCTGAGACGAAATCATGTATGATTGCCCATTTTTGAGAGTATCACAAAAATCATAAAAATATAAGAAAATGGCGGCGATTCAACTTTCAAAAGAGTATTTACCAGAAACGAGGCAAGAAAGGCTAATTTGAATGTAGAGAAAAGAATATACAATTGCCACCATTTCGGAATAAGGTGTATGTGGTGATGTCAATTTATCGATTGATTAAAATTTGAAACTCGCCCCAGTTCCCTGCGCAATTCCGGAATTGCCAATACTTAGCACGAGGGCGAGGCTAACTCTGAGCAAAGTGAGTCTGTAACCATTGTAACCAGCAGTAATTGCGAAGAGAACCCGTAGATTTAAAATCTCATTCCACCATCCTCATAGGTTGCTACAACCACAACCATCGCACCCGTCGCTGCTGTTGTCTTTTTGGGTATCTATATTGCCTTCGTTATTGGTGTCGATACAAAGATTTGGCCTTTTATCAAACTCGTTCGTTCATCAAAATTGTGATCAAATCGATTCCCGTTTTACAACAGTTTATTTGAAAAATAACTTTTAATGGTTAAACACATGTCTCAATGACATGCCTATAAATTTTTTCTGAGCAGTTTTCTCTAGTTAATTTCGTATTTACAAATCATTAAATTAATTCTTTCAGTTAAGATTTACGTATGAGAAATGTGATCACCGTGAATAAGTTTTAATTGGGTTCTGTAGTGAAATCGTTGACTTCAATTATTTCACGTTTCTTCTCGAAGGCAAAAATGTGATCTCAACGATAAATGCAACTCCGCAAAGTTTTTTCTTTGCCATTCTTCTTTGTTCCAACAGCTTAGCATTAATTCATACAAAGCATTTGGGCAACTGGGTGGTTGAGGCATCCGATAGCCAAGCCTAACCATGTCAAACACTTTACAGTCTGCCATTTCCTTATAAGGTATTGCTCCGTCTGTCATTAATTCCATTAGAAATACGCCAAAGGACCACACGTCAGACTTAAACGTGAATCTGCCATGTATAATGCACAGAGGGTCCGTCCAACGTACCGGGCACGTGAAAGATTTTTCTGAGTGCTTTCGTGGTATGTACTCTCCACCTTTGGCAAACTTTGCAAGTTCAAAATGACACAACTTGCACGTGCCGCGCTCGTTGATTACAACGCTTCTGGCGCCAAGATCACGGTGAATGATGTTCTTCTGCCGTAGGTACATCATGGCGTGCGCTACCTGCGCGGCCATGTCAATCCGTTGTACCACGCCCAATGACTGACCATTTCTGCTCATCAAGAAGTCAAGGAGTCTCCCTTTCTTTACCGGTTCCGTTACAATCTGAAAAGGCTTGTTGTTTGTGTTTATGGCGAAAACCTGCAACCAAATTTAGTTCACATTTCAAGTGAATGTTCTGCCATATAAACGAACTCACACAGCGTGCTAAGCACTAGTCAAAAATAAAATCCAATCAGGATTTAATATTTAAATTTAATTTAATGTATGCGTATGTCAGCTAGCTTGTAGTTAACTGGCTATTAAAGGGTCGTGAGAAAAATTGTTTGAATCTTCAAGCAAGGTGATTTTCTCTTAGATCGAAAAGGGAATTCGAAAGGGAATTAGATCAACAAATTGTTGCTAAAGTTTTAAGCCTTTAGAAGAAGAAGCGAAGCTGATGAAGCTGATCTTTAAATTTACATTGTGCAGACTACTGACAGCCTAGAACACACGAGGGACGCTCTAATGGAGTTGATCTTTGAATTTAATTATGCAGACCATTGATAGTCTATAGTGCACATGAGGAACACTCTGACCACAGGAGGCGGTGTCTAAAAATAGGTTAAATCAGTCAAAAAGGCGGAACATTTACATAAAGCAAAGCAACAAAAAGCAACGAATACAAAGAATATCACACGACTCGGAGTGATACAACAACACAATACTACTCAATGCAAGTAGTGATACTCACTCCCACTGCCTCTGAGAAATATTAGGAATGCGTTACTTTGATGCACCCAAGTAGTGATACCCACTCCCACTGCCTCTGAGAAATGTTAGGAATGTGCTACTTTAATGCACCCAAGAAGTGATACCCACTCCCAATGTACTCTATTTTTCTGCACTAAATGAAACCGATATTCATGATTAAAAGAAATCATCAATTAAGCTGCGCCAATTGGGAAAACTAACCTTTATGATATGATTATGACAGAGTTGTGCCATAATATCGAACACCTCGGACGAGGCAGATGACGTAATACTTTCCTGTGGCCGAATCTGCACTGCCACATCTACGACACCCTTCCAAGTTCCCGCGAACACTTGACCAAATTTATGTTTGTAGATCATTTCACGCAACTTTATAACTGGTGGTGTTAAATGTTTTGTTTCCTCTTCATTGCATTTTGTATTTGTCTCCTCGTTCTGTCGTTGGCAAGGTGTGGTGAGTCTGCAGCACAGTCCATTAGGGGCGAGTGAAAAATGTTTGACAAGTTCACTCAAGGTGCTGAACCGGGTGGGTTCCGTTTGAGGCTGCCGGGGAGAGATGAAAAAACGCTTATTCCCAGCTTCAGTGTTATGGATTTTGTAATGTCTAACAACTCTGGCACGGAGAACTGACAAAAAGAAGTTTCCCTGATTGGTTGTTGAGCCATGAATAATGAATGTTCCGGGTGGTTTCTTGCCAGCCATAAGTCTTTCTTCAGCTTCGTCAGCTGTAATCATGCCAAAGTACCAACTGCAATCAGAATAAAAAATGATAAGAATTAAAAGGAGCTGGAACCGATCAAAAGCTTTCGTTGTATCTTGAGTATTCTACCCTTCAACTTCAATTAGCTTGGATCACGGATATCATAATTAAAACATAAAATGCGAAAACTAGGTTTACTGGAAATGGAAAAGAAATCATAGTGTTTAAATTAGAACTTTTTATTT
>JAOBYJ020013628.1:0-12140 GCA_025403565.2 Palythoa heliodiscus
GCTAAATTGTTCTCAACACATGGTTCATGTCGACATTTTAATTCATTAGAAGTGAGATAACATGGTTTGCTTTCGCGCTAAATATACTGCATTTGCTAGTCAACCATCCCAACTTAATTAGTCGCATAAACAAATTCAAAGTCAGCTACCAAAGCATGAATATTATCACTTGTACGCTGTTCTAGTACAATGCGCGCGTCTGCGAGCTCCGTTATCATGCGCTGTGGCTAAATGGTGAAATATGGTAGTTATAAAAACAAAAAATATATACACTGACCAAGTCAATATTTCCAAGAGATTATCGCCAAATATCTTCTACAACTAATTCTCAAGGGTCTAGCAGTTGGGAATTGGTGTAAGCTGTTATCTTTTTATTTGGAACTCCAGTTTAATGACCACCCACTTCATACAATTTCTGTTTTGTAAGTTTATATCTGGTTGAGCATTGAAAATAAATAAATTCTCCAAGATGACACAAGAAACTAGTGCTAAAGAAAATGACACTTCAGACTGCAAGAGACATGTCATTTTTTTATCTGAAAAAGTAATCACCACATCTGCAGATGTACAAAAAAATTAGTTTCAAAAACAGTCATTCAAGAAAGAGTTTTTAATTTATTAAAGAATACTGTTCAAGAAAGCTAAGGGAAGACAGTAAAACGGTATTTCGCAACAACTGAAATTCTGTGCTTGGAAAACTATATTATAAGCAATGTGGGCACTTCATCGAGTATGAAATTGTGGGCATCCCCCTGGGAAATTTTAAAAGTCAGATTATATAAAATGTGAAGACCTTCTCTTATCAAACAAGTTAAACATGTAAATTTAAAACTTTCTTTGTAATCTCACTATTGCATCATTTCTGTAACTATTGTCTCGATTTGAACTTATATACATGTACTGTAATATTTTACACTCTCTCGACACTGAAGATGGCATATGTAAATGACGAAACATGTCTGTGTTAAACTTCAAAAGTGTTGTGTGTTTTCTCCAAATTATTGTTAAATTGCTGCTCTTCAGACCATTTGTTATAGACCATTTAAACACCTATACATCCCATTCAGTCTTTATCTCTCGGTTTGTTAAGCGATGTTTGCATTTGCAGAAATTGTACCGTGGAAATTTTCTAAACATGTCCTCGATTTTCATTTGTAACCCTCTGTGCGAACTTTCGGTAAAAATGCATAAAATGACTTGGGGGGAGGGAGGGTCTACATCGACTTAAATTTCAAGGTATCATTGGACAGGAAATTATTTAAAATGTGGATTTGACATAAAAACGTAGCCTAGCATCATTTTTGAGTAGTGAACTATCAACTTATAACAGTAAGTACGGACATTTTGAGACCAAACATTTTTTAACATCACAGGATTCCTTTTATTTAAAAAATTAGCTCTGCTTTTAAGGGTTTTGGAAAGTTATGAAAAGTTCTGGTACTTTATTGAAAATGGGTTTTTTAAGGATATGGAAAACTTATATTGGAAGATTACGTTTTAGCTATGGAAAAGCCATGGAGATTTGTCTAGCTTGCTCAGCTAAGAAATGGAGGTTTTATTTCTTAGCACCAAACTAAATCTGTGCTTTTGTGAATTTTCGTGCTGCAATAGACTTGTACAGTATTGCGGGAGTAAGGATACTTGAGTGCTTAGTACTCTCGCCTCTCACCTCTGTGACCTGAGTTCAAACCCCCGGCTTTGCTTTGCCTTTGCTCTGGCTGATCTCAATCCAATTCCAGAGGCCCTTCTCTGAGCACACCGATCTTCTTCCCTCACAAAATTTATTCGTCACGCCGAGATCCGAACCGTCTCTTTATTGGTCAAACAGGTAGAAGATTTGAGAGCTAAAAAAAAGTTTTTGTTGTCAGTTATAATGATCAGTAAAATTTTACATTATTTTTTGGGGGGGAGGCGTGCTTTTGTTTTATAATCAACGCTTTGGAAATTTGGAATAAAGGGCTTTGGAAAGTATTGGAAAAAGTTTTGGATGAATGAATTTTGTACGAACCCTGTAAGAAAATCTAAAACGTACGAACTCAGTGTTAAAGCAGCTGTTTTTCTCTTTTTGTACAGAAGAAGGAAAAGAGACGGCAGGAACAGATTCTCAGCGAGGAGCTCCAGCAGATTGTGGAATATTTAAACCAATTTCTACCACCAGATCTGGCCATAAAATACATTAGCTGGGATATGTCCCGGACTAACAAAAGGTCAGTGACCATTTAATTGTACCAACTCCTTCATTCCCAGACAGTTTGTAGCATCTCACGTCTTTTTAGAAAACTCGTCCCAAGTAAGACAACTAGAGTTAAGGTATGATATACTCTGGAAGATGCAAGCAAAAGATTGCAAAACCTTGTTGATACAGTTAGGGATCTAAAGGTACCATGCTACTAGTTAGTACTGGAGCCAAGGTGATGAAATACATCAGTTGGGAAGTGATCAATAATGACAAGAGGTCAGGATAGTGTTTGAACCAGGTACTTCCGTCAGACCAGGTGATGAAGTACACTAGCACGGAAATGATCAGGACTGATGAAAGGTTAAGAAGGCATGTTTAAACCAGGTAGTACCATCAGAGCAGGCGATAAAGTACACTTACAGGGAAGTGATCAACACGAATTTTCAGGATAGTGTATTCGAACCAGGTAGAATATTCAGACCAGGCGATGAAGTATACTGTACACTAACAGGGAAGTGATAAAGACGAATAAGAGGTCAGGATAGTGTATTTAAACCAGGTAGTACCGTCAGATGCTAAAACGCTAGCAAGTATTGGCCTCAAATCACCAAGATGGACAAGAACAGGGTGTGTTGGAGAAGTTCGTCGACGGCCTATGTTCATCACTGAGCGATGGGCATAAATAAAGTAAGTACAGTCAGACCAGGTGATGGCGTACACTTACAGGGAAGTGGTCAAAAAAACTTCTAACCGATAAGAACTCAGGATAGTGTGCTTGAACCATGTGGTATCATGGGACCTGGCAATCTAGTACAATAACGGACAGTGTTTAGAATTGATAAGAGGTTCAGATAGTGTATTCGAACCACTTACGTGTAGTAGCACCAGAGTAGACAATAAATGACGTCTGGATTGAAGTTAGGGAGAGTTTGAAGAATTTCGCCAGCTCGCAAGTCTGAACAGGGAACTAAAACAGAAAAAAATTAAGATGAACTAAAAATCAGAAATAAGTGTAGATATTTACAAGAAATGTTTCGACAGACCACTATCATCTTTAGTTGTGCAATGTTACAGCTTTGAATCTAATTTGTACGCAATAAATGGTTAATGCCAAGGTGAAAAACAAACGCATTGAAGTATAAAGATGTAAAATTCTAAAATGCCTTTTATTAGTTGTAAACATTTACTTTTTTGATTTTCTATCGACAGTAAGGGTTTAAGTGTAATAGAAAAACTGACAGCGATAGCGGATGAGGTGAGTATGTTTGTGTGCTCTTGTATAAGATATGAGAGGTTTCAGAGGTTAAACAGCTTTTCAATGACAATATTCAGCTGTTGCTGCAACACGTCTTTGCGCCTTTGATTCACGATTTTATGTTACTTAAGTTAGCAGTCCATAAAGTAATACAAACTCTTTTTATCTTTTTTTCTATATTGCCACCTTGGTAATTAATCAAAACTGGATATCTTGTACAATCAATTTATACTCCAAATATCAGCTCCTTTCCAAACCCCATAATGATTTATACAACGTAATGTCGATTATACCACCCATTTATACTACGTGAAACACACTAACACTCAAAATGTCATCACCTCTACATACCCCACAGTAAATCATATAACTATGTCAACCCTGAGTTGATTATACCACCCATTTATACTACATTAAACACACTAACACTCAAAATGTCATCACCTCTACATACCCCACAGTAAATCATATAACTATGTCAACCCTGAGTTGATTATACCACCCATTTATACTACATTAAACACACTAACACTCACAACGTCACCACCTCTCCATACCCCATAGTAAATCATATAACTATGTCAACCCTGAGTTGCTTACACCAGTCAGAAGATGCTTTAGACTCGACGTTCCTATACTTTACCTGCTCTTTAGGTGTTCAAGATGACGGGTTTCTTCCATAGTGGACAGGAGCTGTACTGCAACAAGTTAAGAAAGGATTCAGGGTTTGTTTCTTTCCTTTTATTTTGCCATCAAATTTTCAGTACTGTTTTGCTAGTTTTAAAACTAAAACAAGGAAATTCAACTTATTAAAAGACAGTCAGTCTCTCGCTATCGGAATTAGATTTTAAAAAACATGCATTTACTTCCTGGTGGATTGATCTACGTCAGAGTGTGCAGAAGGCCAAAGCCTTGAGTTTGAAACCTTGCTGCAGTAGGTTGATCACTATTTTATTATTATGTAGTGGTGCAAGTTTACTCTATCAAACTTGTTCCAGTTTAAGAAAGCATTAGATTGTGCTGGGGGCTAACCTCCGATGGAATGGTTTCCCGTTTAGATGGAATCAAAGACTGTCATCCGCTTAACACTACAGAAACCGGAGATACACGCTAGCCATTTCAAAGTAATGTCGGAAAAAGGTTTCGCTTACACTGATGACGTAGTAACGTTCTGAAACGTTAGCAATGGGTTAGACTGATGGTTAGAAAATGTTATGAATTTTCCACATTCCTTTGGGTAAAAGTAACTTGTTGGAAAAATTTCCTATCCTGCGTTTTGCAAAAGGAAGCTAATTGTTAGGTATCCATTTGATAACGTTTTACTTGTTTCTATGCCTTCTTTATGTATTTTTTAGAAGTTACGTAATGATTGTTGCTGTTTTTGATGTTGTAAGGTGCGTTGGGATGAGGGGCACTGAATATGATGAACAGAACGTTGGAAGGAGGCAGGTGAGCGCTATATGGTGTGCACGTCCTGGAAAATTCTGGAAACATTCTTGTATTTTAGAAAACAAAACCAAATTTTAAGAAAAGTCCTTGAAATGTCCCGGAAAATAAAAAACACTATCAAGAACTCAAGTCTTGCACTGCTTACCATGCATGCAAAACTTAATAAAGTTCGGACAAAGTCAAAGTCAAAATTCCGAAGGCCCTCAAGGTTCCAACTGCTTAGAATTTGTTTAACTTTTTGAGCACTATTATGCTAGTATATATGTCTAGTTTCGTTCATTGATTACCGTATTTTGCCGTGTATACATCGACCCCCATTTGTAGTCAAAAATAGCCATTTTTTAAATTTCCGTATGCAAGTCGACCCCACCCCACTTTTCACAAGATTAAACAATTTAGAATTACTGTATTTAGTTAACTTGGCAAGGCACAAATACGATACAAATACGACATACTGGTAGTAAATGGAGTCATAATTGAATATTACTTCTGGAATATTTGGTCGCTCCTAAAGGAACGGTTTTAATGATAATTGCACGTCAGAAGCCGTCTAGGTTTTCATCCTCACTCTCTTTAAACAGCAGGTGAGATTCTCCGGCTATCAACCTATCGTCATTGCGGTTTAGTTCTTTATCACTGATCTTCTGAATTATCTGGATTATCGACGCTTCATTATAATCTTTTTTATTTTTTGATCCGTGCATAAGTCGAGTGCCATTTTTGTGGGTCGATTTTTGGTGTTAAAGGGTCGACTTATACACGGCAAAATATGGTAATTGATGTTTAAATTTAAGACATTATGTCCTGGAAATAAGTTATATCAAATTGTTTTTGAAGTGGCCTGCCAATATTCTTGGTTTTACTAGCAACCTTCTGTACAGATCCTGGCAATAGTACAGTGATAATCTTACGTATACCCTGGCAATAGTTACAGTGATAACCTTCTGTATACCCTGGCAATAGTTGCAGTGATAACCTTCTGTATTCCCTGGCAATAGTAACAGTGATAACCTTCTGTATACCCTGGCAATAGTTACAGTGATAACCTTCTGTATTCCCTGGCAATAGTTACAGTGATTACCTTCTGTATACCCTGACAATAGTTACAGTGATAACCTTCTGTATACCCTGGCAATAGTTACAGTGATAACCTTCTGTATACCCTGGCAATAGTTACAGTGATAACCTTCTGTATACCCTGACAATAGTTACAGTGATAACCTTCGTATACCCTGGCAATAGTGACAGTAACCTATACGAATGATATCTGTACCTTTGAATAATATTTAGTAAAAATCTAGTTAAATGCTATCTTTCTCGCAGCCGTTCTTTGCTTATTTTTTTATCTCTAAAAAGAATAAAACAAAACTTTATAAGTCATCGTTTGTAATTTAATCACAAATTTTATGATCATTTGATTAATCACACTATCTAAAAACAGTCTAAACTATTATTAGTCCCATGCTCATTGACGCAGCACTAATGGACCTGACCCTAATGATCTCCTAATTGTTAATTATATAATATTGTTATAATTACTTGTGTTTTAATTGCAGAATGGAGTTCTCCGTGTCAACTGTGTGGACTGTCTTGATCGAACAAACACTGCTCAATTCATGGCTGGCAAATGCGCTCTCGGCTTTCAGGTAATGCTTAGGTATAGAAACTTCATACTATGGCGTTATTAGAATAGTATCTCCACCCTGTAGAATTACTATGGAGGTACTTCCATTCCAGAGGAACAAGCACCTGTGTACTGAAGAAATACGTACCCCCATACTGGATAAATGCGAACCTCCATTCCGGAGGATCAAATACATCCATACTAAATAAGGACTTACTTCCATACTGGAGGATTACGTACCTCCATACTGGAAGATTATGTTCCTCCATACTGGAGGATTTTGTACCTCCATACTGGAGGATTATGTACCTCCATACTGGAGGATTATGTACCTCCATACTGGATGATTACTAGGATAGATCAGCATGAACGTGTGAACACTTAACTCATTCTTTCATATGGACGTTTTTGGTGGCAAGTAGGGCGAAAACATTTGACAAACGTTTTTTTGGAAGGCATTTGCGGAACTTTGCTTCTTAATGTGTATTTTCATTAATATGTTACTTGTTTTTTTCTAGCTTTATACACTGGGCGTCATTGACAAGCCTGTTGTTGAATTTGATTCTGATGTTGTGAGGTAAGTTAGGTGTGAAGTAGCCTTAAAGATAATCTTTGCTGACGTCATTGTTTACCTTTTGATTGACCAGCAGGCGACTTTAGGTGGAAAAAAAACAAAAAAACAAAGTTAAAATTAAGACTTGAGAAAGCCAAAGCAAGTTAAGTTAGCGAGCAAAGTTTCGGTTCATGCAATTTAAAAGAAGACATTAACGCCCCCAAAAAACGGAAAACTACTGGGGGAAAATCGTTAATACTAAATAATAAATCAGCCTTGCAGTCAAGAACTGACTTAAGACGACGCGGCTCAACGAAGTCAAACTGTAAGCATTTTGAAAGCGTATACTCATCACACACAAACATGGGGGTTTCAGACACACATGCACAACGGCAGCCGCTTTATGGCCCATCCACAACCTCGCAGCCGACAGCACCACCGACAAATAGAATGAGTTCTTAAATTCTTTGCAAAATTTCCAGTTTTTATAAAAAAGCATCTCTCGTATTGTCGGTAGCTTATTTTATATACCTTTTTAAAATTCAGAACTTCTCAATTTGTTTTTTTTATAGAAAGAAAGGAATGTATGCTAACGAAGCTAATAATGTAAACAAAGATAAATTGTTATTATTATTTTTATTATTATTACAAATTAGTATTATATTATTAAGATCCACCTACACTGTGTGCGTTATTGACAAGCCTCTGACAGAGCTAGATTCTGATGTTTTCATAGAATGCAGGTGTTAACAAGTGAAAAAACAAAAAAACATTTAGAACGAAAGTAAAAGGAAAAAATGTAACCGGCAAAAGTAAACTTATATCCAGTTTCATTTGAAGCAGAAGCTCAATGAAGATTTTTCATACACATGCGCAGTTTGTGTTTTCTTATTTTTGGCGGGCCGTACATCTTACCAATCAAAACTATCCTGAATTGAAGTCTGCATTTTTTTCTAGGTTTCTCTTTTAAAGTTACTTAAATTGTGTTTATAACTACTAAGACCATATTATAACGTCATTGCTTATTAACCGCGGTACCAAATCCGTCACAATTATCGTTGTATAACGTAAGTTGCATTGATGGACCCACTAAAATTGGCCTGCTGCCAACAGATTTTGCTTCATAGATCAGTTGGTGAGAGCACTGTTTCGATATTGCAGCTGTCACGGGTTCGAATCTCGTTGAAGGCTGAATTTTTTGTGATTGCGTTCATAACCGCGAAAATCGTATCATAACGTCATTGCTTATAACCGCGGTACAAAAAGAATCCCTTACAATAATCGTTATCATGAATTGAGTGAATTTAGTTTTAGTCAGAGAAACTTTAATTAAAAACGTTGTCATGAGTGAGCATTAAAAAGGCAAATCCTAACAACAAAACATTGTTGACCTTGCTTAAAAGTGCAATATGTGCTGTTTGAAAAAGTCACTCGTACAAGTTAAGACGAAGTTAAACTCGAAACTCCTTGATTACGCATACAAACTGCAAAGGAATATTCCTGGAAACTAATGATAATTGCACCTCTTTGCAGAATCTTGGAAGACCTCTATGAGGCTCACGGAGATACGATTGCCTTGCAATATGGTGGATCCCAACTTGTCCACGGGTAATCATCGCCATTGCAATGTAAACCTGTATCTCAAAAAGAATTAGGAATTTTAAAAACCCAAAAAATAGAAATTATTACATCATACAGTTGGTCTTTTTTTTATTGAGATGAAAACGTCTTGTTTTTAAAAGACGCAATGTAACTATCATCCTTTAGCTAAAGAGGAGCGTGGCTCAGTGGTCGGGGAGTATGATTTGAATGCGGTCGACCCTGGTTCAAATCCCGTTCTGACCACTGGTTGGATTTGTCTTCGGTAACCTCAGATTCAAGTCTAGCACACTTTGTAAACGGCCATCTGGTCTGCCTCCTGCCCGTTGGGATTCTCCATTGTGTCGTATTGTGTGTAATGTAGTATATTTCACTGAAAAGCCCCCTTGGGACGTGAAATTAAGTATTTAACTTGATATGATTTAAAGATCACGTGCATATCCTTCATATGTTTTATCTTTATTGGTAGTAAATAAATTAACAAAGGTTACAGTGATTAGAAAGAGTAGACAAGGCTGTAAACGTGTGCATAACAGAGAGAGGATGGCGTCACGTGGAAATGTGGAGTCCCCTTGGTCAAAATCGTTGAAATATCTACCGAAAATTGGTCGCGATTTTGTTGAAAAATGGGAAAACAAGGAAGCTAAAGTTCCGTGAAATATTATGGTTTGCCCGTCCAGTCTCGTTTTCGATCCAAGATGGTGGAAGCGTGACAAAGGTCTATTGTTGAACGTATATTAAAACTGAATAAAAAAGTAAAAAAAACGATATATCTATATCTATATTTATACCTATATCTATCCATTTTTATTCTTTTTATCTTTTTTATCACATAAAACGTAACAATAAACGAATTTTTTTTATCAGTGTGGAAATAATAATAAAAATTATTATAATGACTTTATTAGATGTCAAATTTATTATAGCCGGCCAAAGGCCTACTAATTGGGGACACCACCTTTACCACTCTAAGGTGGACGGAGACAATTCACATGACAGACACACACACACAAATACACACGTCTCCGAGGGCCTACAGTGTAACGTCCTTATCCGAGAAGACGCGAAAGCCTAACCATTTGCAGATGTTAGAACAAAAGCCGTACCTTCTCCTAAGTTATTTTAATGCCCTGAGTGTTGGTCCGGCCGGGAATCGAACTCGAACCTCCCGCTGATAGACTGGCACCTTACCAATTAGGCTAACCAGATGGCGGTTAAAGCTAGCATCCATCCAAAACTAATGTTTATCTTCTAAATTAGCTTTTATACTCGATCTGCTAACAAAAGTAACATGCGCTGGTTTGCAAATTCCAGTAATTAAACTTCAGCCGTCTGTTTTCTTTGTTTCAGTATTCGCACGTACCGCAAGGTGTCCCCATTTACGTCACACTCACGTGATATCATGCAGACTGTTTCAAGATACTATAGTAATGCTTTTACGGGTAAGGGAGTTTACAACGTTTAAACTGGTTGTATTCTTCATAAATCTGCTCATTGTTATGAAATGCAGTTTGTAACTATACGTTTTTATTTTTGACAAAGGCTTCAGTTTCTGATTAAAGGGAACATAACATAGATTATGAAAGAATATCTTTGTAACTAATCGAGTTTTATCAAATTAATGTTTACTATTCTTTGTTCACGTTCTGACTTCTTTGTTTTTGTGTTTAGATGCTGATAAACAGCAGGCAATGAACTTGTTCCTAGGAGTTTTCGTTCCGTTTGATACGAAACCACGGCTATGGGAACTACCAACTGATTATTACCTACACCACAACAGTACCTATGATGTAAAGGCGTTGAAAGATTCTACAAGGTAGGTAGGAACAATCAAACGATTATTGACGGAACAATTATTGAACTGATTATTGACTGAACCACAACAGTACTTATGATGTAAAGGCGTTGAAAAATTGTACAAGGTAGGTAGGTAGAAACTAGCAACTGATTATTACCTACACCACAACAGTACCTAAAGGTGTTGAACGATTCTACAAGGTAATAAGGTACTACTGACTCATTATTATCAACAAAATAATACCTATAATGTAAAGGCTTTGAAAGATATTACAAGGTAGGTGGGAACTACTAAACTATTATTACCTACACCATAATAGTACCTATAATGTAAAGGCTTTGAAAGATTCTACGAAATAATTAGGAATTGTTATCTGATTATTTCCTAACCACAATATTACCTGTGCTGTGAAGGCGTTGCAAGATACTACAAGGTAGTTACAAAGGTAGGAACTACCAACCGATTATTGACTACGCCACAGCAGTAGCTATGATGTAAAGACGTTGAAAGATTCTACAAGTTAGGTGCTAAGGTAGGAACTACCAACTGATAATTGACTACACCACAGCAGTAGCTGTGATGTAAAGGCGTTGAAATATTTAACATGGTACTTATTTAGGTAGGAACAACCAAACGATTATTTACTACACCACAGCAGTACCTATGATGTAAAGGCGTTGAAAAATTGTACAAGGTAGGTAGGTAGAAACTAGCAACTGATTATTACCTGCACCACAACAGTACCTAAAGGTGTTGAAAGATTGTACAAGGTAATAAGGTACTACTGAATGATTATTATCAACAAAATAATACCGATAATGTAAAGGCTTTGAAAGATTCTACGAAATAATTAGGAACTGCTTTCTGATTATTTCCTAACCACAATATTACCTGTGCTGTAAAGGCCAGCTGATTATTACCTACTCCGCATCAGTACTTGTAATGTTGAACCTTAAATCGTTCAGATATCTCAATGCTAAAACCTCAAATTTGTTTTCTAGAAATTGTTGCGTCTTACTTTAAAGCTTATGAATTTATAACTTTTTTATAGTTATACGAAGTGGTGCAGTCCACAAGTGGTAAAATCTTTACCTCACTCAGTCCTTGAAGGTAAACTCTCATCAGTTTTAGCCCACTTAAAGATTAATGATTATAATGATATTTTTTGACTATCAAGTCGTTTAGCTATGGGTCTTCTAAATGAGGAAGCATTAATTAGTTAAATCAAATCAGTTGAATCAAGAATCGTTTAAGTGATCCTCCGCAGTCTAACAATATTAATTTCAAACAAGCTTTTTTTAAATTGTGTTCACATCACCAGCTGAAATTCGATAAATCTTTTTATATAGTTCACGCCAAGCGATGTCTTTTGATCATCTCCTTTCTTTAAATTTCTTGCGGGCCGCCATCTTGAATTGTAATGTGTAATGGTTGCAGTGCCAAAACCCGCTCTTTCATTGCTTTTATTTTTATCAAGAGTAGAGACTGGCACTGCATTCCTTAGGGATTCAGTTTTATTTGAGATCAATATTTAACAATTATCCCCCGAAGGGGAGGTGACTAGTGGTGGATATATACCGAACCGCGAAGCGGCGAGGTATACATGTATATCTAGCGCTAGGCACCAACCCTGAGGGGGATAGTTGTTTTAGTATTTACCAAAATATTTGGATAAAAATGCAC
>JAOBYJ020013737.1:0-12138 GCA_025403565.2 Palythoa heliodiscus
ATCGCAGTAGGTGACACACTAAGCGAATTTCGCCAATCGTTGCGATCGGCGTATAAAATCGCCTAGTGTGTCCCCGGTTTAAGTAACGGCGCAAAAGATAACAGCGATATAGAATGAAATCTAATACTAATAGTGTTGGGATTATGAGAATTAACATTAGAATATAAACTGAAACGGAATCTGAATCCAAAACCGAAAGTCGAAACAAAAACAGTAACCAAAACTGCTTAGCAGTTGAAAATGAATTTACATTTGACATTGCATTTGATATTGACATTAAAATCAACTTTATATAATCGTTTCCAAGATCTGAGTCATTTTATTTCAAAGAAGGTCAAGTAAAATTAAGTATTAAATGATAAATAATACAAATATTTAATGTTTCGGCTTGAAAAAGCATGTAGAACTGACTGATAGGCACTGGGCCACCATACACACAAACGCGCAAACACAAAGTCACACACACATTTATAAGCTAATGAAATGTACACGGTGGACCGCCCAAAACCGTGTCGAATACGTATATTGATATTCACAGAATGACCCCAACTGAACTAGTGTGGCGTGACAAATTAACTATTAAGTCACCACTTCAACAGTGTTCAGAAAAATGAGAGCACTTGCATCATTTGGATACCGTACGTTGTTATTTCTTTAATGATATCGCACTCATTAAGTATTGCAGGTTATTAACAAATTTCTTTATGCTATGCTGCGAAATTTAAAACAAATCATAAGACTTTCTTTTCTTTATCGTGATGCACGTGTCTCACTGTACCGCGCGCTGCTCTCCGACCAATAGAAGTTGGGGGTGTAGACGGACCAGTTTGGAGGTGACGTCACTATTGTCCAATATCCGGGATATCGAAGGTAGAGTTATAATTCCGCCATGTCTATTGCAAGGTCTAAAAGGCAAACATATATATGTCATATATTTGTCTGAAAATTCATATCCAGAAAGTATAATTTGAAATAAGTGCGAAATAATGATGGAAATAGATCTTCAGGGTTTAGAAAAAGATTCGGTGTCTGTTATGAATGATATCGACGGAGTTATCAGCCATGAACAACTGTTGTCAAATCGTGAAGGTTTGTTGAACTTGTGCTCACACTGACACATAATATCTTTAGAAATGTCGGATGTTCGGGGCCTTTAGTCAATTTGTAAAAGTTTTATTCATTTAACAGAGTTTTTATATCCATTGTACGTTAGCTACTTTGTATTTCTTTCATAACTATACTTTCATTATATAACAGTTTTGGAAAAGCGGCTTTCACTTCGTCGACCGAGAGAAGAGCTTGTTAATCAAGGCATAATGCCAGGTTTGTATTTTATTGTTGGACACTTGTGCATCGCCAAAAGAAATTTGTTTTTATAATATTAGAAATCTAATGAATGTCCTTTGCATTCCAGCTGCAACAGCTTCACCAAAAATTTTATCTCAGAAAGCAAAGCTTGAACGGGCAAAGGTACGTGTGAGTTACCGAATTAGTCGCTCTTTGCAGCAATACAAACATTTTTGCTATTGTACTGTCGGAACGCTAGATTTGCTGTGCAAACAGAACAATCCATATCAAAAGTACTTACTTACAAACTTTCACTGTATTTTTGTTAAACAGACAGGCGACATACTACAGAAAAAAATCCGTGTGAGACCCCAGCGATCCAATCTAGTTCAAAGACACATCTTGCATGGTGAGTTAAGCAAGGAGTAAAGATTTATATATTCATAAGGAAACGGCCTGAAGTTAGTTCGCTGATCGCAAAGTCAAAAAGTAAATCTTTAAAAACAGAAACGAGCCTTGTCTTTCAAAATAATAATAATAATAGTAGCAATAATATCTCTCAGCAGTTGATCTCAGATTTTAAGACTGACTTGAACATTATGAATTGTTGTCGCATCAGTAAACCGAAACAATCGCCCAAATGTGGAGGTATTCTAGGGAGTGTAACTCTTTTGTCATTTTGCGCTGGCCACATTTGTTTTCCCGATCACTACCGTCGATTTCTTTCTTACAAATGGAATGTATCGTTGTTTTCTTTGAATTTTCGAGAGTTGGACGGCAACCCATTTGTCGCTTAAACACGAAGTTGTTCCGTCTGTTGTGATACTAACTGAGTTCTACAACACCTCTGCAGCCAAGTTGTTTTGACGAGCTCGATAGATGTACATCCCTAAGTCCCTAAGGGAGGAAGATACTATTGAAATGATAGCTGTGGAAATTTCGTGTGATAAAGTAATGCGGTCACTAGGCCTCGACATTTTTGGGGCTATTGTTCCGCGAACTTGTTTGAAGATCGTCCTAGTTGCTCGATCTCGTGAATAATATTGGCAATTATCAGAAATGATTATCTTATCTGCTTATCAGACAAAATAGTTTAGTTCAGTCTTAAGGCGCCGAGAACTAGGGAAACTATTGAGCCAGAAAAATACTTCGAAAAAAATAAATTTCGGTTTTGACATTTAAAACTGCTTTCAAACACGTGACTGGGTACACGCAATCCGGGTTGAAATGTATTAAATGATGGAGGGATTTTGCCCTGGAGTGAAGTGGTGAAGAGTTTAATGCCTGGCAGGTGTGGAAGATTGTAAACAGGATTTTGAGCTCTTATCTGTTCGGTAAATGCAATATTTAGTCCTTATGGCGACTGTGTATTTCAAAAATAAACGATGTGATATTGGAATAGAAGTTGTGTTTCGTGCTTGCACACCATGAATACGTTTGTCAGGCCTTGGTTTACAGTTGTGTCTGAATAGTCGACTTTTTCGGCAACACTAAGTAGTTGTTGATGCGCGACGCCAGGCTGTTGAAAGAAGACAAGGAGCTATCAGTTTTCGTGTACTTTTTTTTGCCTTCGTTTTGTACAACAGCTGTTATTAAACATCGTTACTCCATTTGCAGACATTGCATTCATTACGGACATTAGATTGATTGAAGGTAAAAATAGTGCATTCATTGCTTTTTTTTGTTAATTTTGAGGGCTCTTTGTTAACGCGGTGATTTTGCGCTTCGTTGCATTCGGAGTTAATCGACAGTTTTCGCAAACCAATATCAGGGTATTTGAAAGCATGTATTGTTTGGATAAATAAAATGACCAGTTACAGACCAATGGTGAGGAGTTATTGAAAATGATATCAATAAATATCCTGGCACATTGCACAGTGGTTAATTAATGACGGTACCTTGGAAGTGAGTGGACATCAGAGTTTAAAGTGCTTGTTAACCGCTTGACACGTCTCTGTGCTTGGTGCAAAATGAGATACATCTTTATTGGTATGGAGATTTTTCTTTTTTTTTTCTGGTTTGCGCTGTAAGAAAGATTCAGTCATTTTTTACAATAAGTTTAGCAGGTTTTGCCAAAACTACAGTTTTTTACTTGATTTGATTTTATTCATTTTGAAATACCTTAAAATGCAATTTGATTTCCAGTGTACTTTTTCCCTATAATTATGAACAAGTTATATTTTTCTTAGTTTGCTTAAAGGTGCAGTTATATTTCATTTCATCATTCCTATAACAATGGGCAGTATCAATTTGAAAGTTTTGGCCCAAATCAATAATAATGTGGATTGTTCAAAAATCGTTTTGAAGATCTACTTCCCTGAAACAAAATCCATAATTGATTCTGAATAAATTGCAAAACTTGTTTACATTTTTCCAGAACTTAAGTGTCGGTGTGGACCTTTGTTTTTTTACTACCTTGAACTTTGTTGAAAAAACATTAGTTGGTGGTTCTCAGATTTTATCAGTTTTACACAAAAACATGGTCAAGTTCATTTATGGAAATCGAAGTTATTACCGAGCAAGAAAAGTTTCAGAATTCTAAAGTATCCATCAACAAGCAGCTAGTTTTAAGTGGTTTTTCCTTTTTTTAGTTAGATCTACAAAGGGAAGTTTCATTTAAACTTTGATACTTTATTGATTGAAATAGCATTAAATGTTTTTTTCTTATCAAGAGTAATAAATGGGCTTTCGTGAAAGCAGTAGACTATTTAACAGATATATAGACGGAGGTTTTCAATGTGCATTTGAGTGCTGAACACCATAAAGTTACATTTGTGTATCAATGTAACTGATGCAGCAACTTTCTTGGAACAGTTGGTATCACAGAATGCATGTGAACCACAATGAATGGGTTTTTCACTTTCTTTCTGGCATATACACTGGTAAAAGATATTGTGCATATTCTTAACTTTTTTGCAAGTTCTGTATTAAAAGTTTTGCTTTGGTTTCTTTGAAGTCATTTCCAACAGTTTAGTAATTATTATGTTACAGTGTGGACTTTTAAATGTTGTTGTAGATGTTAAACTACAAACCTAGAGTATCTGGTATTAATGCCTAATGTTTAAATTTAAGTTAAAAAACTCAGCGTTATGTGTATATTTATTATGACAGGAAAAAGGGCATAGGTAGCACTTTCTCAAACCACAACAATACCTGAATCTGTAAAAATGTGTTATAATTTTCATGCTTTTGGAAAGTTTATAAAAGAGAAGTTAAGCATGATTTTTTCATTGTTGTTTAGCCAAATAAAATATTTTTATTCAGCGTGAAAGAGTTGCAGTTAGCAGAGTTAATGGCAGTGTATATTAAACCTTCGTTTTGAGGGTGCATTGACCTGCACAACAGAGAAATTGAGTATTGGAGCTGTTGTAAATTGCTCACATATAAGGTTGAAGATTTTGAGTGATGAAATTCAAGATAAAGCAATGCCCCACAAATAACTTGACAAGTTTGATCTTTGTATGAAGTCTTGGTCTTTATTCTTGTTTTTGCTTATTTTGTTGCATTACATGCAACTAACCAGGGGTTTCATTAAATTTTGGAACAGGAGGGCATTGTAGGTTCAGCACCCAGGCAAAGTTTACGACTTTTATTTTGTTCTTTTGGTTGAAATGGTGAAAGCAGGTTTGCAAAGCAATTTTCACAGCCAATTTTAGGAAAAATGTTTTTTGGATCAAATCGTTTTGTTTTAACTTTTTGGTGTGAATATTGTGGTAATTTTGTTATGACAAACAGTTTAATTGTAAATATTTATATTACAACCTATCTGTGCAATATAGTTAAGATGTGGTATCTTTCTATTGTAGACACTACAGCCACTGTAGATCCCTCGCTGATAGACCGGCAGATGAGGCTAAAAAGAAAAAAGTTGGAGGATAACCTTAACGAGAAGTTGATTTATAGGCCAGGACCACTTGAACTTGTTAAAGAGAACATCTTGGAATGTGAGGAACCAGTTGCTCAAGCAGTTAAGGAAGGCAATGTTCCATATACTGAAACTGCAGAGTTCCTAGAACCTATTTCACCAGATAGTTTTAATGGGTCTCCTGAACCATCTCAAGATGTTCAGACAGCTCCACCACCCCCTCATCCACATCAGATTCAAATGCCGACTGTCCAGGCACCCCAACCACAGTACCCACTTCCTCATCAGGTTCCAGTACAGCAGGTACAGCAACAGACCAAGAAAGAAAGTCGCTCTCGCAAAAAGCCACCTAAGCCAAAGTTTCGTAAGTATAAGTACCATGAGTACAGACCCCCAAATGGAGAAGTTGAAAAGAATGAAATGCCAGAAGATTCGCCTTATGCTTTGCTTTTGCAACAGCAGCAAATGTTTCTTCAGCTGCAGGTTTTAAGTCAAAACTATCCAGGTCAGTTTATTTTGCCATCAATTCCTGAATCTGCAAAACTGAACCTAAATAACAATAACGCTCAAGAGCAAGAAAAACCAATGAAAATTGAGGACATGAGAGTTGTAGACATGAGAAAAGAATTGAAGAATCGTGGTTTGCCTGTGTCAGGCTCCAAGAATGACCTAATGGAAAGACTGAAGGGAGCCTTAGCACAGGATAATCAAATGCCGCCACTGGTTTCTACCAGCAACCCTGCATCTCCAAGCTCTTCAATTATGGTATCTTCCTCGCCATGTTCACCAGAATCCCAGGTAGTAAATGTATCTTCACCTTCATGCACCCAGACGCTAAGTGCACCCACACATTTGGCATTAACCCGATCCAACTCTGTGCCTTCTGCCAGTCTTTCACAGACCCAGCAAATACATTTGCAGCTTCCAAAATACCAGCAAGCAAAGAATGAACAACAGAGACAACAGTTGCAATACCTTAATCTGCAACTGCAACTTCAACATTTGAGTATTCAACAGCAGCAAAATGCTCGTAAGTTAACAAAGACATTAAGTAGTCCTAATGAAATCAGTTCTGCTTTAAATTCTGAGCAGCAAAATCCTCTGATTGGCTTGCAGCAAGGGCAGCAGCAGCAACAATTTCCAACCAGTCTGCAGAATCATATTGCAGCAAGTTCAACATCACAGGTTGCAACCCTTGAACAACAAACTGTTTCACCGACAGTGTCCCAAATGACTCCCTTCTCACAACAGTTACAGTTGCACCAGCAGCAGCTTCAGGCAAATCAGCAGCCGCATTTGCAAAGCAATCCTCACCATCAGCCTGTTTACAGTATGAGTCAGGATATGCATCAGCAAAGTGCATCACAGAGTCATTCACAGACAGAGAACCAGGGTTTGGTAAGTCTTAGGGAACAAGCTGAAATGCTTGATAACAGAAACCATTTTCATCCAGTTAATAGCAGCACTGAAAGCAGTGTAACATTCAGCTGGCAATATCAGCAGCAGAAGCAACATCCACTCTTTAATGGTGAATCAGAGAGCCAGACGCAGCAGCCCAGGTCACCAGACCAACCAGTGTTTACAATGTCTCCACCAATGCAGGATCAACAGTGTAATCCAGCAACATCAGAATTAAACCCATCAAATGGTATGAGAATAAAAAATGAAACACCGTTTCAACGATCTTACTCAGAAAAGGGAGCATGTGAAATACCAGACAGAGCATACCTCTCCCCTCCTGCATTCCAGACAAAACCAAGATCAAACTCAGAACCAGCACATATTTTTACACACAAGAGATCCGTTTCATTTCCAAACACTCCTTCATTTCGTCAGCAAAACCCACCACCCAGTTATGAGGCTCACATGCAACTCCAGAAACAGCACAGTATGGAGTTGCTTTCTCATTCACCACTTGGAAACGAGTTTAGATTTGATCCTCACCAGATGGGTCAAAAAAATGAAAAGATGGATACTGTTATGCAGCCATGTGATAGAGACAGTCAGCTAACTCAAGAGTTGAAACAGGTTGGTTGCAAAGTAGTTTTCCTAAGTAGGTAACCAGGGGGTTCAGTAACTTTTCAAATAGGAGGATACTCGAGTATGTGGGTGCCAATTAATACATAGTGAGAGAAGGTGGCATTCACAAGCTTCCAAATATGTTTATAGACGAGGTCTGCTAACTACTAACCTAAACGATTCTGTCCCGCTTGAATCCACAAAACGTCCCTTTTGAATACAGATATAGAGTTCTGTTTTTTTTCAAGAACACTGTCAAATTCCAAGAAAAGCATTATTACCTTGAGGACACTCGAACCTTGAACACCCAGGACTTTTTTTCGACTTTTTTATGCTAACCAATCAGGGGCTGACTTGAAGAAAAACGATTCTAAACTTTTCGCGCCTTTGCTGTTATTGGATAATGGCATAAAAACAGTTTACCTATGGTTCTATTAGTGAGTCCGTATTGGACAATCACAAAAAAGCCCGAAAAAAGTCGTAGTTGTTCGCGGTTTGAGTGCCCTCACAGTAACAGCTTGCAACTACTGCAATTTTATTTAATGTAATGTTTACAGGATTCTGAATATTTCCTGGGTAAAAGAGATTTTAAACTGAAGCATGTCTGGTCTCTGACTTATCAGAATAAGTCTTGCATGACATCATTTGCCCCGATATATGGAAGGAAAAGGGTCAACTAAAAGCAATAGAGAAGGCCTTCCCTTGAGTGTTAAAAAGGAACACACACAAGACACAATACAACTAATCAGAAGAGATTAGATCAAAATGTATCAACTTCTCATATTTTTATTTCTTGTTAAACTTTATGCCAAAACAAATTTATCAATCAGGGGAGAGAGAGCAATAACAGAATGCGTGACATGTACTTAACAGTACAATCATGCATTGTGTGTGCTGATTTCCTAGTTTGTATAGTGACGGAAACGTAATGGGACGCTCAGTTCAAATGACTTTTTAACAAAAATAACATCTTAACAATAAACCTGGTTTTAAAAAAGAACTTTCTCAAACTACAAAAAATTAGAAAATGAAATATTAAGAAAATGAAAGTGAATTTTTTGAGATATTAGATGATTGCTCCTGTCTTGTTTTGAATAATCATTGACCACTTTAAATACCTCTATTTCTGTGCTAACTGACAACAACATCAACTTTATTTTTTTTTAACTGGCCACCACAGAGAACAAACTTCCACAACAGATTCCAACATAATTGTAACAGCCTTGAAATCCTACTTTTTAAGACAGTAACTGAGTAGTGATCTTAATATTTTATTGGTCAGAGTATGGCATCAGTTGGGATCATGTGACTTGCATTAGCTTCAGTCGTTTGAAGTTTGCCAAAAGAAGCTACTCTCATGTATATTTGCTGTGTTTTGCTCATCTTAAATTATCTAGTTTCTGGTATTTCAAGGTCTTAAATTTGTTTAGCTCTGAGCTACAGGAACTCTGTTGTAACAAAGTTCTTTATGATTGGGAAGTACAGTGACAGTGAGTGTGGTAAATCATACAAAACAGATTAAATTGTTTAACTGTCTACTGTACACAGCTTTGAAAAGAAGCTTTGAAAAACGTTTTTATCATTGTCAAGTATTTGATTTGTGTCCAAGAAAATTAATTGCTAAATACCTGTCTTTCCTTATGCATACATAAACTTTGTTCTATTTAACATAATTCTATGCTATTAACATTTTAGAAGAAGAAAGGTGTGTGATTGCAGGAAGTGCCTGCACAATTGGCTAATGTCAGATTAATTATTTAATGTGACTATGCAAATGGCGAGGACTAAATCACCATTAATGAGGATAATGATTAATTTTTATTTGCAGGCAATGATGAAACACCAAGCGGCTTTTGATCAGGACGACCTGTTTGAAATCATAGGAGGTACTTGTAACTCACTCAATACGTTTATGAGACTTAAATAGGGTTGTGTAATGTTGTATCTGGAAGACTTTGAGAGTGTTAAAGTAAAGCAAACCTCTCTTTACAATTGGAATTATTTTTTCTACATAAATGTTCACATAATAGTTGTTTGTGAGTAGATCTTACATCAAAGCAGGGTTTTGAAAGAGATTTGACTTACATGAACATAATAGCTTAGTAAACGTATTCAAACAACAATCAAGGATCCTTTTTAGACAAAGTTTGGGTAAACTGTGATGAAAACAAACGTTGGAAATGAGACTAGTAAAAATCGCTTTTGATGTAGAAAACTTTATTTTACACCCTTTCAAACTATTTACTTCATGACTAAACTTGACACCGATAATGGTTTTGACAACGTTGTAACATGTATGTTGAGAATAAGATCCATGCAGCAAACCAAAGCAAAAACCAAGCAAACCAACAAGGTAAACATGCCTAAATTGGATGCAGATTTAATGTGATGAATAAAAAAAGTAAATTCTACATTATGTTTTTAAACCCTTAGAAACCATAATATATTATTTTTGTTTAGTATTCTGACAAGCACTTGCATTTCCTCCTGTGTAACTTTAAGGCAAGTTAAAATATAATATCTAATTGTATGGTTCGTTATATATTTGTAATATAATAAGAAGCTCAGATTTTTGTTAATTAAATTTTATGTTTTATCTCCATAGATGCAATATCTGGCCAAAGCAACAAGTCACCAACCACACTCAGTCCTACGTCAATTCAAGCAACCTCGCCACAAACTATTCCTGCTGCGCGCTTACCAGCTCACAGCCCTCTGACCCAGTCTCCAAGCTGTGGTTATCTATCAATTCATTCTCCAACTGTAGGTCACCAACTGGCAGGGAGAATATCACGAAGTTGTGACGATGTAAGCACCTTGAACTTTAATGACAAATTTAGTCCACAATATGACAACCTTAGTAGCAATTCTTTAGACATTGATACCATGCTTTTGAGCCCTGAATCGCCAATAAAAATGGATGGATGTAGTTCTGAACCTGAGGACATGTGTTCATTATCACAGACCCAAGGTCATGGTATACCAATACCAATGTCCAGCATGGCAATGTCAAGATCAAGTGGTAGTCTAAGTTGGCTGGATCTTTCTTCCAACACTAGCATGTCACCATGTGCTTTGCAGACTGTCCAGACAGGGAAAGAACCACCACAGTTACTTTATGAACCTAGTGTTTTTCGGACTGAAGAACCTTTTTCTTTGTCATTATTTGACTTGGAAACACCCAGTGCTTTTCAGACTTCAAATGAGCTGCCAGAATCAATGGATTATTGTGTTTGATTGAAGGTGGATTCTTCACAAGACATTTATAGAACCTTAATTAAGTGTGGTTAATGCTTATTTGAAATAGTTATTGAAAGATATTGCTTTTTGAAAAAGCTCTGTCGTAAGTGAAGCACTGGGATACTCTGGAAGAAGAATAAATCGAATTAAATACTTAATATAATGTAAAAGTTCTTTATGCAAGGATAAACAAGTACAATGGCTGTTAGAACTTACAAGTACGTACGTTCTGCAGCAAAATGAATTGCGTTTGTTATTGTGTCAGTGAATGGTTTCCAAATGTACATTTGTGTGTGTTTATAAATGTTCATGATCAGTATATGTACACATCAAAACCTTGATGAGTTTTGTGAAAAACTACATAATTTATCAGTTGTTAGTTTTAACGAAAACATCTGGAAAGACATTTTCAGCAGTTGTTCTTGAAAAACTCTTGTACTTTAGTTGGTATCGTTTGAAAGAAACCTTACATGCTTGCAAGACACTGTATATACTCATTTTAAAAACAAAATATCTTTTTGTAAAAAGAATAATTTTGATTGTTAATGAATTTTTTAAAGCCTTTGTGCATAACTGTTAATATCTAGATATTGCATTAGATAAAAAATAAATTAAGAAAAATATTTTGTTATCTGCAAAATTCGCTAGATACTGTCAAGTAAATTTTATATAAAGCAAAATTTATTTATGTTGTTGTGATTCAATTTATCTTGCCTGCATGTAAGAGTTGCATTTGTGTACCTTGGTCAAAAGCAATTAAATGTAAAATCGTTTTGTCCCAACTGAGTCGTCAGTGGTAGTCAGGTTCTGTCTATTTACTTTGTGCAGAGGACAAGGGTGAACTTCTTTCGTTCCAATAAGATCAGGTGCAGCACATTTGGTCCTGCCAGTACACAGTTGGTGTGCTGCCTTCTGTGCTAGAGTGTCAGTGACTTGAGCACCTGTACCAGTACACAGTTGGTGTGCTGCCTTCTGTGCTAGAGTGTCAGTGACTTGAGCACCTGTACCAGTACATAGTTGGTGTGCTGCCTTCTGTGCTGGAGTGTCAGTGACTTGAGTACCTGTACCAGTACATAGTTGGTGTGCTGCCTTCTGTGCTGGAGTGTCAGTGACTTGGGCACCTGTACCAGTACATAGTTGATGTGGTGCCTTCTGTGCTTTAGTGTAAGTGACTTAAGTACCTGTAGCAGCACACAGTTGGTGTGCTACCTTCTGTGCTGGAGTGTCAGTGACTTGAGTACCTGTATCAGTACACAGTTGGTGTGCTACCTTCTGTGCTGGAGTGTCAGTGACTTGAGTACCTGTATCAGTACATAGTTGGTGTGCTACCTTCTGTGCTGGAGTGTCAGTGACTTGAGTACCTGTACCAGCACACAGTTGGTGTGCTACCTTCTGTGTTGGAGTGACAGTGACTTGGCACCTGTTTTAACTTTGCTCTGATCCTTTTTTATTTTCCAATTGTAAGGCTTTGAAAAGGTCTTAAATTTGCCCAAACTCGTACTTGAGGCCTTGCATAAGTCTTAAATATTTGCTGAGAAGTTTTTTTGTTTATCATGATCAAGTTTGAAAATTGTATAAAAGTAATGACCACCAAAACCCCTTTTTTGAGGTTTTCGTTCAGCAATCAAACAAAATCATGACTTCATGAGCAAAGTAAAGTAAAGTGATACATTTATATAGCGCCTTTTCCATATAAATATGCTCAAAGGCGCTTTACAATGATCAAT
>JAOBYJ020013847.1:0-12137 GCA_025403565.2 Palythoa heliodiscus
TTTCGTAACTCCTTGATAATGGAACATGGTAGTTCCGAAACGTCGGATTTTAAGCGTAATCTTTATTTTAAATATTATAACGAAGGTGAATAAACGTCCTAGGACGAAGAGTCTGCACGTGTAGAAAAAAAAATCGCGCTATCTCGACAATTAGGAAGGGGGGGGGGGGGCTACCGCCTCCCTTGCTCCGCCACCCTTGCAATATGAAAGCACGCCTTAACTGGATGGTCATTAGACTGCAGTAAATACATTTTAGTTAGTTTTGTTAAGAGAAACAAGGTAGAAATACTTTTTTTGCCAGAACAGTAGTGTTCTTTATTGAAATTATTAAATTGTTAATGAAATTGATATATTTTATGGTGGTTTTAATTTCTATCGTCGTCTTGAATTTTTAACACCTAATACGTTTTAACACCTTCATTTACAAATGAAAGGTCAAACATTATAGCACAACGCATGCAGAATTTTCAATTTGACGTTTGTTATGTTACAACATACGTCTTCAGAAGTGACCGTGAAACTGGGATGGCCGACAAAGAAAAATATTTTCAAGGCAATTTTCATAAATTTGTGAATATTTTTTTTTACAATAATTGCCCTTTTTGTTAGCCGAAGCTACAAAAAATGGCAATAACCTATCATCCGCCTACGTGTCTCGGCTAAGAAATCCAGTTCCAAAGGCTTCAGTTGAATAAATTATGTAAATATTTAACTGGACAATTTGTTTACATGATATTTATATTCGCTGTTGTATCTGAAACAATATATTCTGTGAACCACACGTCAGTTATGAAGTAGGAATATATTTTTGTTTTCGATTGGCCGTAGACTTTTTAGCGATTTGAGGTTCTCCTAAAAGTAAAACCTTAAAAATTTTCATCTCGTACGTTTTGGAAATTTTGTTTTACTTAAAAGCCTTAAGGCACTGAAAGAGTGCATCGAAATCAAACAAAGACAGTTAGACTGAAGAATGTCAAATGAATGACCTCTCCACGCATTGCAAGGAAGATTTTGGGATATCGTAAGCATGTAAGCCGACTTTTAGTTTTAGCTTTAAAGCCGTTAATTGGAACTTGACTAAACGATAGCTCAAGCGTGTTGAGAAATTTGACAGCTGTCGTACGTTAGATCGAACTTAATCGACCAAACATAACGCGAGGAGTTTCTGTATTGTTTGCTGGGAAGGCTTAACTCGAGCGGTTTGAAAAACATTTGATTTACTTCAAGACACGCACAAGCACGCAGCGTATAAATTTAATACTTGGATAAAGGAAAGACGCTTGCCACAAGCTGTGAGAAAGAATTAAAGAGATAAGCGAAACTAGTTACTCATTGTGGAATAGGAAGCCAACAATACGTCGCAATTGTGCTAAAATAGTCGTGTGAATAACAAAGTTTGAATGAGAAGTAAGAGCGTTTTTCTTAATCAAGAACAGGCTTAAATATAATCGAAAATCGATCATTTATCTCAAACCCTCGTGACTTCAGCTTTGAGACAAGAAAGAAAAACAATGGGTTTTGATATTGAGCGTTTTGTCGGAAAGGTAAACGAAGGTCTTCTTTGCTCAATCTGTCGAGATGTTTTAGAGGATCCCCTCCAAGCTCGATGTGAACATACATTTTGCTCCACTTGCATCCACGGCTGGTTAACACATTACAAGACATGTCCCGAAGACCGGCTGGCCTTGTGGCCCAGCGACCTCAGGCCTATCTTTCGATACATGAAAAACGACTTAGACAAACTGAAAATTAAATGTGACAATGAACCACGAGGTTGTAAAGAAGTTATGTGTCTGGACTCTCTCGTCCGCCATGTGAAGGAAGACTGCGGTTATGTTACCGTAGCTTGCCACAATTTGGGTTGCGGTGAAAAGATGAACCGTTGTGAACTTCAAGCACATCTTTTGATCTGTGACTATCAGGCTGTCGCTTGTACTAATGGTTGTGGTTTAAAAGTGTGTGTGAGTGAGCTTGAGCGCCATAACTGTGTTGCAGAGTTGCGAAAAGCCTTAGAGCAACAGAAAACTGATAGCGAGTCTGCTATAAATGAACTGAGGCAAGATTTCGAATCGCGTCTGGACTCTCACCGAGTACATATGGTCTATAGAGAGTCGGCACTTCAGAACCAAATTGAAGATTTAAAAAGTAAGATGGCTGAGCTGTTGAGAGAAACACGGTCTCTCAGGTCTAACAGAAGCATGGATAGGCTCTTTGAAACGGATTCTGATAAAAGGGAATTAATGGATTGGCTGCGTGGTTTGAAATACCGGGACGAGATTGCTGAAAAGTTTTGCAGCGATTGCAATAAACGGTACCTCTACGTTCGCAAAGAACCACTACAAAGTTTCAGTGAACGGGTTAGTGAAAATTAAGACCTTCAATATTTTAATTAAAATTATTATATATATTATGTTATTAATGTTTATTGTTTGTTTGTTAATTTTAGGTGAATTTAACAGTCTTGGTGGTGAATTTAAAAGTGAAATCGAAAACTTTGAATATATTGTTTTACTTTGTTCCTTTGTAGGAAAACATTGTTAACGTTTATAACAAGGATTGTAAAAAACGGAAGCTTAAAAGTCGTGGTAAGATTAGTGTCTACTTTTCTTTTCAAAACACAAAATTTTTCTCGATTTTTAAATTCCTGTATCTGAAAGGTGATATTGTCGGTACTGTTATTTAAAAGAAATTTGACTATCTCTTGAAATGACGCCAGCGGTTCTGTTTTCTTAAACAGTAGGACACACCGCGCTGTTGTCAAACAATAGCTGCATTAAACGATGAAAAGAAGCCTTCGGCAGGTCGTTTCATGTTATCGCAGATACTTGGTTACCAGGGCTTCATGCCGCGAAAGTGAATTTACCATACAGAGGTGTTGAATTACACAAAAGTGCGCAAGTTATTTCCTTGAATTATGAAATTCACGTTAATTTAAGATTGCTAAGATCGAAAAACATTTTTGCTTTTATGTATGACTTTTTACTGACGAAGTTTGGCCACTTTAAGAATCTTGAAGAAAAATACGGTTTCCACATAAAAATGTTTGTAAAAATTTGTTCAAAAATTTGCTATACCAAAACTTGGTCCAGAAAATCCGACACTACGTTTACATTTCCTGTGTTATTATGTACGTCCAGCGCTCAGCTGGTGTTAAAAAGCGAGCTGTGTTCAGAGATACTGTTGTTTGTTTTAAAAATAAAACAATTTAAAATATCCCTAAGAGGGGTTTCTTTCTAATTTCTCGAGCCCCCGATCCTTCCCCCGATATCAATCGTTTGTAGTTTGAATTGAATTTTGGGGATAGAGTGTACCATCACCCACCTCGTTGCTATATAATCGGCCGATACTCGGTTGACATATCGGCAGTATGTCGGCCGATATTTTTCGGCATATAAGTGTCTCACCGACACTCCACCGATAAACGGCCGACATACCGCCGATACACTGCTGTTAAACCGCGGTCCCTGTTTGACTGACATAGCGGCCGACGGTTATCGACATGCTGGCGAAGTAGCGGCAGCTTATGGGCCGTCATATGGACCGACATGACATGCTGACCCAACTTCAAGAAAAATGGAACAAGGTTTTTAAAAATAAAGTTTTGTAACGCTAAAATAGTGGTCTCAATAAAAATACGTTAATGCTTTTTATTCTCATTTTTGGGAAGGCATGCCTTGCGCGTGCGCCTTCGCTTCCACAACTGCGTCTCGCACATTTGGACGGACAACCTTTTATGTACTTTAGCCGGCCCTAGTTTGTTAGGATTCACAACGTGGACGGACAACCTTTTACGTACTTTAACCGGCCCTGGTTTGCTACGGCTGGCATGAAAATGCGCATCCTAAAACTGCATTTCGTTGGCGAGACAATAATCATTGCCTTCAAAAGAAACCGTCGTTTAAATGATAGACGATAACACTCACTAAATGCTCTGACTTATGCTTTGCAATAATGATTATTTTTATCTTCTTTAGATAAATGGTGGATCTTCAGTGTCCTCCAACACTTTTCTGTCAAATATGGCCTCTGGAGAACCATCAATTACAAAGAGGAATGGGAATGACATCTCCGCTTGATTCACTGGCTCCAGGCTCCCTTACAGCCCACGGAACAGTACACTAGATTGAACTTGGAGACGAGCCCGATCAGTTTAAGCTTAATTTAGCATCTGCAATTTCGCATTTCTGACAATATTAAAAGATTTTTTTCTCTAAAGGCGAAACTTTAAACACGTAAATAGGATACTCAAGTTTTGGATCGTTTCGAATTACTAAAATATGTGTTTATCTGTGTTAACTTCTCGCCAGTTTCTGGATTAATGTTTGACACACACAATGTATCTCCATCGGATTACTCTTGCATGTAAGACAAGAAAAGGCTGAGAGCATGGAGTTTATAGCCAACAATATCTTTAAAGCCCAAATGAGGATCATAAGATTCATATGTGGCCTCGGTTCTGAATATTTTCTTTTCCTCTGTATTCCCAATAAAGGCTTCGCAACTTTATCCAAACTTCGGCGCATTTTAGCGACCAAAAGAAAGCTTCAACACAATAAAACGTATGAATACACTTTTGCTAAACTGTTTAAATGTAAATAAAGAACGGTAGTGCTGGTAGTTATCACGAATGGCGCGCTTTGTCAGTAACAAAACATTGTGACGAAAAGTACGTTTTATTAAATGTTTGAGATTATTTAAAGATATCGTGGGGAAATTTGTTGTTGGTCGTTTTGTAGGTAGATTCAGGGCGCCAAAGAAACATAGATAAGCACTCTACTTCGAATACTATCGCGTGAAGGAACGCATGTGTCGGCCTTGGTAACCACGTCCTGCGCCTGGCCGATAGCCCCCCATGCTTGGAGGAGGCATGAACCTAGAACCCAAACATTGCAAAATCAGTTATTTCGAAAATCTTAGTTTATCGTGAGGTTGGTTTTAGTACTAAGTGGATGAGAGTAATAAACTCCCCTGAATGAAACACTAATCCGTCACAGGTTAGCCAACTTTGGCGGTAAGAAGGTTACACAAATATTCCACGCTTAGCATAACCGGGCTTTGGGTTCGGGACTTTGTAGCGCCAACGACGCCGTCTTCATACGCAGACACATACGATGGGTAATTTTTAGGTATGACTCACCTTGCATCGTTTTTGGGTTTGGGACTGTCCCAGTAGCCTCGCATTTGAGGGCGGTTGTAATTGTCTCTCAAGCCCCCTCCACCCCGGTACTGCTGGGGAGCCTGGGTTGCCCACTCGGGCCTACAATGCAAAAGGTCAGAGGTTTTGTTAATTTTCTAAAACTTATTCTGGAGCCGTTTTTTTCAAGGATTTTAATGGTATTCCTAGACGAGAAAGCCTTCCAAAGTTTTCATCGTCGTTCTCAAACAAATTTTCAAATTGCTTTGGTGTTAAAGCGTTTCATCTCAGAAGCATATTACTACTACAATGGTGATACCCTGCTTAGGTATAAACAAGGACATTTTGAGCTCTTCAAACTAACACAATCATATATTTGAATTTTGTAGATGTTTTGGGTTCAAGACTACAAAGTTTACTTTTTTCGTTTGTATTAAGTTGGGTTCGATTTGGGGGATAAATTTTCGGTAATGCGCCATTTGCAAACCGAGAGAGGGTTTGGACAGGGCTGCGAACGGAATAAATGCATGAATTTTTTAGCTCGACAGAAAAATAACATTTTTTATCTAAACTGCCTGGAACACAACACTCGGTGCTGTGGCAGCTTTTCCTAATTAAACATGGCAGGTCTCTCCAGCCAAAAATTCCATCCATGCTTTGCGGTCGCAACTCGTCCCTATTCTTTTGCAAATGGCGATTAAAGGGTCGACTTATACACGCGAAACTGATTACGGTAACGTTTTAGCGAGTCCCGCTTCACAAATCAGATATAGGATAAACCTCTCGCTCACCTTCCTTAAGGGAGAACTGAAAATTAAAATTTATCTAGTATTGTTTAAATCTATTGGTACTGTAGATCAACTCTGTGAATTTTTGTTAATTACATTGATAAATTCAGCGGTATTCAAGTGATGGTATGACTTAAGTTACGATATATGGAGCTTAAATATGGCTGCACGGCGATCAAAGAGAGGGGGGGGGGTTCAACCATTCCAGTTCGAACCAACGAATCCTGGAGAACAGCCAAAAGCCGCACAGTAAACCATGTTTTTTCTTTTTCTATTCTTTCAAGCATCTTAACCTACGTCATAAATTTTAAAAACAACCGCTGACATCAAATATTGAGCCGCTGATCAAATCTTGTCGATTTGTTACAAAACCTCAACTTTCTCTAAACTGCTCGGCTAAAACGTTAAAAAATTTCATATAGTTGTTGTATTATGCCTAAATATTCCAATGATAAAAAGTCAATTTTAGCGTTTAAATAAGTTAAAAATTATTGTTGATACTAATTTCTCAATTTCTACGACGTAAGGATGCAGTTATATATTTTTACCAACTGATAGAAAATAAGTTGTTATTTATTCTTGTTTATTTCCCTCTACCTAATAGCACACCATCATGTTTTCATCCATAACCTATTTGTTTTGTAACTATATGGAGCGAGGCCAAGTTTTGGGAATCTACTGCGACAAAACAAAAAATGGTCTAGCTTTAACATTATCAAATGTAATTAGATTTTGATCAAAACTGTAATTTCCTACATTTCAGCTAGCTGGTACTAAAAATAAGTTTCGTCAATTCCTGTAAATCAGAACTAGCCTCTAATGTACCTAATAAATAATTGTCATTACCATTGTCATTGTCACTGTCATTTAATTGCACGTATAGAGAGAATCATAGCATAAAAAGGGCTGTACAACAAGCACCAAAAATACAAATTAAAGAAATGAACAGTTTTAAATACCCCCTTTGGAATCCTCGTTGTCCTGGAAATCCTCCTGCCATCTGTGGCTGGCGAGGGCTGCCCCATTCCGGTCCTCGTATTGCCGCAAGGTTTTGCATTCCGGGTCCTAGATACGCAATTAAACACGTATGTAAGCCCAGAGGAGAACCTAGTCCTAACTCCTTCATTCTGAAATCCCAATTTTGTGCCAAAGGTTTGGAGGCGACGACGTTGATAACGTAAAGCCTTGTGCAAACGCACTATACATGTATACTATACATCATCAGACTTTGTATAGTCTACGAAGTATTGTGCGTTTGCACACCATGTATAGTGTATACTATACACCACTCGACAAGTCGAATGCTGTATAGTCGAGTTTGAATCTGATCAAACCTCTACTATACATCCACTCGATTTTTTCTTTGTTTCGCGGTTAGTGAAGCGATACTATACAAAGTCGAGTGCGTTTGGACAGGACACCCGACTTTGTATAGCTGGCGAATGCGCAGTACATGTTTTTACTTGGCAAGTTGCTATAACAACACACGGCATCATGGGTATTTCTATCCCATAATACTTTGACTTGCATACATTTGATAGCGAATGTATAGCGCTTGTATAACACGTTTGCACACCGCTACTATACATTGTTATACATCATCATACATTGTCGACTATACATGTATAGTGCCTGTATAGTGCGTTTGCACAAGGCTTAAAACAGGAACTAGAACTTGTAACCTATCATTAGACCAGTTTTGAGCTTTTAAGAAATGTGACGTATTATATACAAATCGATTTTTAAAGTCCCCTAACCTCTTCGTTGCTGGCTCCCCGGAGGTCCACCCCAGCGGTCTTGACCCCCACTAAATCCCCCACCGCCGGGCATCCTGTCTCCAGGGGGACCACGCTGCGGGGGAGTGCCCTGAAAGTATACAAAGTAGCGTTCACTCACCAATTTTTCTTGATATTATAGTTACATGATAGTTAAGCTGATAAACAACTAAATAGTGTAAATAGATAAATAAATAAATTCTGATTGACGAATCAACTAGTTTTTCAAGTTGCTTCGTCAGAAGAATGTATCGAAAACGCAGATACCGTTAAAACTCGTGAAGTATCGTGTTCATGAATCTAACGACACCGCCTTACTTTGTTCATTGGTCCTCTTCTCCCCTGGGGTCCAGTCCCCTGATTACTGCCTCCCTGTTCCATGGCCATGAAGTCGTCCACATGCATCGAAGGAGGTCGGCTTGTGTTTTGCTTTCGTGATCTGAACAGATCATTAATTCTGGTAGTGCCACGCCCTCTTCCCATTCCACGACCTCCCCGCCCTCCACGCACGGGCATGCTCACTGCGAGTGTACAAGAAGACTACTGTCAGGCAGAACGGGTCGATTTTGCTTAATATAGACAATTCGCTTAAGTTTAAAATCTCTAAAGAAATGGTACTATATAAAGTTAAATCTAAAAACAAACATTTTCAACCGCTAGGGTCGTCTTTTAGTATAAAAACATGCAAGCTAACTTTTATACCCGTGTTTTTAGATTTAACTTTTACTAATCCTGTGAGGCGGTAGATTTTTCAACGAAAAGCGGAATAACACTTACTTCCTCGCATTCGTTTTCCATCTTTCTGGCCCGAGATAAGTGGCGCATATTTTCGTTTACTAAGTCTGCAAAAAACCGGACAACAGAAAAATTTAAAGAAAAGGGAACCAAAGACTCATTGTACTATAACTTAACAAAGAAAACTGAATTACAACTGGTAAAAATAAATTAAAAACAAGTCTGCTAAAAATTCACATGGTCAATATTTTATCACGCCTCAAAACAAAACTAACCGAGTCTTCTTGCGGCTCGTTGGGGAGCCTGGAGGTGATGGTGCCAGGCCCTTTTCAAGCTCAGCTTTGAGATCAAACTCTGCACAGTATTTCTCGCGTAAGACCTCTAAGTCGGTCTTGACCTTCAAAAAACAACCACATATGAGGTAAATAAAAAGCAAAAGAAAGAAAATTGTAAAGGGATATACATATATCTGTTGTTTCACTTAAATTCAATATAATAATATTCTAACTATTTTTTATACTGGCAAAATTTGCTTTTTTAAATCTTGTTATAGAAAAAACGTTCTTCATTTGAAGCATACCAAACTGAAAACAAGGAAAATCAGATTTTCAAGGAGTCTAAGAGCAAACTGTGCAACTTTTCAAGGTCAAATGTTAAAGTAAATAACCCGGCGTCTTATAACAACTATGCTAGAGTGTAAGCAGTAGCCAAAAACTTCATCCAATCAGAGTTCATTATTTCAAATAATAAGTAAGCGAGGGAAAACTCAAGTTACTTTTTATTTAACGTCTGGAGAAAAATTTTTTGAAATCTTCAAGCAAGGTGGTTTCTTACTATCAAAAAGCACGCTTTGGATCTAAAAATTTTTATTGAAACAAGCCGTTTAAAAGACAAAGGGAAGCTGATGCAAACGGTTGAAAATACAAAGTCCGGAAGCGGCGTCTAAAGACGGATTAGGACTATCTATAAGGTGGGACAATTCTTTAATATTCCAGGAATCAAAGAGTATTCAAGAAGTCAAAGCTTTTTTCATGACTTTTCAAAGCTTGTGCGAGACCCGTTTCTAGTGCTGGACAGGAATGTTGACTACTCACCAGTTCGGTGTCAGGATCAATATCATCAGGGGGAGGAGTGGAGTACCAAAGTGAGGGGCTGACCCTGCCATCTTCCATCACGCTTCCCCCTGACACAACGAAGGGTACTCGTTTACTGAATAACTGTTGTAATGGCTGGGGTGACGGAAGCTCGGGCTCTTTGAACTCTTCTGAAAATCAAAAGTGAGTTAAGTAATGATTGAAGTGAGTACGGCTGACAATGACGATGATCATGACGATGATTGTGACGATCTTCAATGTGATAATCAAAGCTAATACGCAGATAGTAACCGTAGACGATTAATAAAGATCTTACAGGAGGAAGGTTTCCCTTGTAGAAGGAGAAGCAGAAGAAAAAGATGAAAATGAAAAAGAAGAAGAAGAAGGACGAGGAGAAGGAGTTGGAAAAGGAGGAGGAGGAGGAGAATTAGGAGTTGGAGTAGGAGGAGTAGGACAAGGAGGAAGAGGATTGAAGAAGGAGAAGAAGAAGGAGGAGAACTAGGAGTTAGAATAGGAGGAGTAGGACAAGAAGGTGGAGGATTGGAGAAGGAGGAGGAGGAGGAAAAGAAGAAGAAGGAGGAGGAGGAGAACAAGGAGTTGGAGCAGGAGGAGTAGGACAAGGAGGAAGATGATTGGAGAAGGAGAAGAACAAAGAGGAGAACTAGGAGTTGGAGTAGGAGGAGTAGGACAAGGAGGAAGAGGATTGGAGAAGGAGAAGAACAAGGAGGAGGAGGAGAAGGAGGACAACTAGGAGTTGGAGTTGGAGGAGTAGGGCAAGAGGGAGGAGGAGAAAAAGAGGAAGAATGAGGAGGAGACGAAGGAGGAGGAGTTGGAGGAGGAGGAGAACAAGGAGTTGGAGGAGGAGTAGGACAAGGAGGAGGAGGATTGGAGGAGAATGAGTTGAAGAAGAAGGAGGATGAGGAGGAGGAGTAGAAGCAATAGCTGCGGGTGGGAGCTTGTCATGAGAACGCTTGTACTACGTACAAATAAGTGAAACATATAAGACAACCACCTGCATCTTTTTGTTGATCTTCATCTTTCTCTAATCGTCGTTTCAACGCAATTATACCATCTAGAAGGCTCTCTAACGTCTCGTCTTCCTTGCAGCTTTCCTGTGAAAGAAGAAATATTTCTTTGGCTGAAAACCCTCATTTTATCACATATTTATCGAGGCGAATCATTTCAGGATTACTAATCAGTTATTAATCGACATATTTATTTCTTCTACGAGGAATACTACGTAATTAAACATGTCTTTTTTCTTTCGCACGAATGGTGAGACAACGTTTGGAGGTTTGGTATGTAAAATATAATCACAAGTTAAACTTTTGTTACACAGTACAATTTTGGTTTCTGATATTCTAATTGAGCTTTCAACTCTGCTAGAGTCTTGATCACAAGAAACTATTGTGGTCAAGCTTTTCGCCGATATCAAATCTGGAAACACGTGACCACAAAAGGTTGTCCCAGGAGTGGTGTAACACTTAAATGTTCCGCCTTTTTATGACAGGTACTTTGATGAATGTTTTACGAAGAGGAAAAGAAACTATCTACTTACAAGTGATTTGTGCCAAAAGATTAAGAATGTTTTCAGATTGGCACATATTGCAGATGTAGCGGTGAAATCATCTGAGGTTTTAAAATATAAACAACCGATAGTTCGGCCGGGAAGATAAAGATTGATGGCGTCTCCCGATTAGAAACTGTGTTAGTTTCCAACCAGTTTATACCGCTTTTAGACATTTAATTGATTTTAATATAACTTCTGAGTCACACTTTAAATCCTCCATACTTCCTGGTTGTTGACTCGCCAAAATAACAAACCAAAAGTCAAACACCGTACAAATACAACTACTATGAAATTCTTGATCCTAGCTATGCTGTTATAAGCCTCTTTCACAGTTCTGTTGAATTTCTCGCACACAAATTTTCCCGGCTCCTCTATTATAAAATCTGCAATTTTAGAAAACAAAGCCCGAAAGATATCAAGAGACTGAGCTACTAGCCACCGAAAAATGGTTAGTATAATAGTATATAGTTATATAATAATAATAATACTATGTGTATAAACATAACACCTAGGAGTTAAAAGGTGTACGTGTCTACAGTAGCTAATAACCTGACAGAATCAACCTTGCGCTGAGAGCTCTTTATTTAACGTTTTATTAATCTTCACCTCAAGTCGCTTCTCTAGGCTTTTCAGTGGACTGTCGTCTTCAGTGTCAATTTTGAGGAATTCCCTCATCTGAGATGTGCTTATGCTGATCTCCATGGTAGGTTTCAGTTGTTCTGTCTCAGGCTCTGTCACGTTGTCCTCCTGCCCGGCAACAGCCTGTGGATCCTCTGGCAGGAGCCACTGAAGCAGCTCCGTGGTGGTGGAGAGGGCTGACAGATGATCAGGACCGGGAATACCAGTGCTACAAAATAAAATAAAGTAAAGACTCGCATTCATCACCGCTTCAAAGTACAGAAGCAGCACAGCTCAACGAGGTCGGACCGAAAGCATATATAGGCGCTACTGCTGCCGCTATACAGACCATGCGTGACCTCGGAGCACAGTGTCAAGGAGGGAGGAAAACCGGAGTACCCGGAGAAAAACCCTCGGAGTCAG
>JAOBYJ020014066.1:0-12133 GCA_025403565.2 Palythoa heliodiscus
TATGTAATACACGACCCCACAAGCTTATAGCTTTTATTCTTATCGTGTTAAAATAAAGATTATGATGATGATGATGCCTGGAGCAAGTCACAAGAGTACAACACAGTTGTCTAACTGGAGTTTGAACTCACAAACTTTGGGCTACAAGTCAGACATATTATATAACTGTTTGATCACTGTGCCACTGACACAAATACATATAAGAAATACTACATCAAAATTGGCCTTTTAGTTACATTTTGAGTTTTCTGATGTGTCAGCTAAGTGCTGCAAAATAGATTACTTTTAAACTTTTTCGTTAGCAAATAATAACTTAGACTGATGTAAAACCCAATCCTGAAGGTTTAGTTATGTTTTTGAACCAGTACTTGCTGTTTGAAAATTGCTGATGACTAAAACAGAGTTAATCAAAAAACCTTTGAGATAAGCAATTTTTCCCTTTTAGTCATTTAGCCATTAACTGCCAAAGATATTAATTAGCAAACACAAGCAACATAGGATTTTTTTTCTAAAAAAGAAAAAGGCAGGCTAAACTGTTGTGCATGATTCTAAAATTTATACAATACTCATTTTCATTTGGCTTGGATTAGTGATGCTTTTAAAAGTTATACTTAAATTTTCAAATAAGCTATTGCGTGTGAGCAGGGGAACTATTTTTGCTCATCTCAGATTGATTTGTGTGAGTGAAAGCAAATTGTAGCAATCACTTGCTTCAAACATCATGTAATGGAAACTTAAACTATTATATACTTGGTGTTGAATGTCCCTGCTCAACAGCTTTCTCCTCCATGTCATCTTCTAATGTTGCTTCATGTACAATAATATCAGCATTGAGTGCAGCTGCCATAATTTGTGATGAATCACAAGTATCTCCAAGAATAACAAGCTTACGACCTGGGCGTGGCTTTCCTAGAACATCTTGTGGTGAAATAATGCTCCCATCTGCGGCTACAACATTTTCTCCACCTTTAATTTTTGCATATAAAGGACCTGGCGGAATTCCCTTTTGCTTTAAAAGTAATGCATCTAGTTTACCGGATAAATCTTTCTCTGTTATGACATATCCATAACATGTGATGCGATGTTTCAGAGGAGCAGCTATAACTGTTACCATGTCATCATGATAAACGTCCCACAATCCATCCTTGTCTGGACAAATTGCCCTACCAGGGAGTTCATTTGGATGAAGTTCTGTAGTGGAAGATGATTCTGAATCTTGGTTTTCTGACATGGTTGTTCTTGCTTTTGAATCTACAGTACAAACGAAAAAAAACCACTGTAATAGTAAAGTTTGCAAACTTTTGCTTCACTGCTCAATAAGTTTTCCTGTGTCAATAAAGTCTGTTCTGTCAGAGCTTACTGATGGACATATTCTAGAGTCTAGTTAGATCGGACTGCTCCCAAGTTCATTTCTTGTTGTCCACAAATTACGACATTTAAAACATTACGACAGTAAGTTATTAAGCAGATGACAATACCTGAGTGACTGAGCTCGTGAACAACGTAAGAAAACCCCAGATGAGAGCCACTTAGTTCTAGATTAGTTCGCAAATACTTTCTTAGCCCCACAGGTCCGTAAACTTCAAGTGTTCCTTTGTCATTTGCACAGTTTAATCCAAGTGTGCACAAAAAGCCTGGAAGTCCAAACACATGGTCGCCATGAAGATGAGTTATGAAGATTTTGTTTATTCTTCCTGGTTTGACTGCACTTCGCGTAATTTGAATTTGTGATCCCTCTCCGCAATCGAACATCCAGCAGCCATTTTGGTGCCTAAGAACGATGCAAGAAGCGCCCCGCAAAGAGCTTGGATAAGCTGATGCTGTGCCAAGGAAATGAAGTTCCATCGACATACTTGTGGACTATTATCCTGAAAACATTCGAGAATTTCTAAATTCGAGACCTCCAGTTTAGAACCATGCAAATTCATTCTCCGCCAGGCGTTTTTTCCGCAGGAAATCTAAATGGGTGGCTACCAAGCTACATAGAGTTCCCAGCACTCTTTGCATGTCAAACTGCGTGGTTGATTTCAAAATGGCGGATCATGGTGTTCCGACCGCATCTGAGTTAAAAAAGTTCAAAGTCGTGGAACTTAAAGCAAAATTGCAAGAATTGGGACTGCCAGTCAATGGTAATTGTTAGAACGAAAAATGTTTGTTTAACGTCAGAGTGATGCGGCGTATAACAAAGTTATCTTTTAATGAGCATTCTCAACGGAGACGTTTTGCCAACGAAAAAGTTTTGTCACGTTTATTGCATATCCTGTTTAAAGCGTTTCATGTGGTTTTTATTAAGTTATTGTCGTGAACTAGGTGTTAAGAACATATCTTTAATTGCCCATACGTTGTGTTATTTCAAGCGGAATTTTGTTTCATTTTTGAATCTGTAGTTTTAGCTTGACCATCTATTTTTTTGTCACGTGGAAGGGACAACTACTATTTCTTGAAAGTGTTTTTAACTTCAATAAGCAGCAATTATAGTCAGCTTTTCTTTGCATATATAGGTCTAAAAGCAGACTTAATTGAAAGACTGCAGGAGTTTTATCTGGAGGTAAGTGACATCAGGGCAAGTGGTTAAAGAGTGGCCAGTGACAGTCTGATCGCATTTGATTGTAACTGTAACTGTAAGGGTATTCAGTTATCTTGCCACCACGGAGTTTTGCCACCAATCACCTCTCCACCAACCAACTCGGGTTAGGTTAGGGGTTAGGGTTTCTTGGTGGCGAGGTGGTTGGTGGTCAAACTCCCTGGTGGCCAAACTCCCTGGTGGCCAAACTCCCTGGTGGCCAAACTCCCTTGTGGCCAAATTCTCTGGTGGCCAAACTCCCTGGTGGCCAAACTCCCTGGTGGCTAAACTCCCTGGTGGCCAAACTCCCAGGTGGCCAAACTCCTCGTGGCCAAACTCCCTGGTGGCGAAATGACTTGTAAATCATTTCTATTTTTTACTTGCCTTAGAAGATTTCAAGCATGATGTGTAGAATTAGGTTTTGAGTGTAATCGACTGAAGAATTATCTTAAATTCTATAGAGAACCAGTCATGCAAAAAACATTTATATCACTGCAACGTAACCTCAATATACTGCAAAAGATTATGATGCCAAGTTCTTTTAGATTTCTGTTTTGATAATTGCAAGTGTTATTACTGACAGAGGAATCTGGATATTGGTGACTTTTTGGGCAAATATAATACAAACCAGAGCCTAAAAGTCACCAAGTCCAAGATCGAAATATGATCAAAGTTACAACAAGATAATGAATGGCTGGGTGACTGTTTTTATTTGTATTTTAAAGAATAAAAAGGAAATTTAATCTTTTGTAAACAGTATTTGCCTTTGATCTTGATGTGATGTTACTTTTTCAGAGTTTAAACTTGATGCAAATATTTATCACGTTTATTCTTGTTGTCATTCTTATTGTTTTCTTTTTATTACTAGAAATTATTTAAAGTAATGTTAGCATAGATGCTTTTTTTACATTGTGTCTGTGTTTATATAGACTGGGCTAGGTAGAATTTACCTGTTTACGTAACTTCCACTGTTTACATCAAACTCAGTTGCCATAGTGATGTTTCTGATACCCAATGATGTGAAAGCACATGAAAATTATTAATATTCTCCTTTATCTAGCAGAGCAGAGAACAAAAAAACAAAGAGCCAGAAACAACTGAATTACAAGTTCAGCATGGTGCTCAAGATCAGGCTTCACCTGTCACCCCTCCATTGAGTTTGCCTTCCTTGTCACCTACAAAGGCCAAACCAGGTCTGCCTGTGCAAATAACAGGAAAACCAGTGATTAGTCAGCAAGGTGAACCGGTGATTGTGCAGTTTAAAGCTAGCCAGCCAGTTTCGCCGCAGTCGGTACATCCTGGCAGTGTGTCTGTGACACCCCCTGGTACACAGCAAATGCAGATACAGCCCCCAGGTCCACCATCAAAATCACCAATACAGTCTCCAGTGGCACAGGTTTCACCCTTGCTTTCTCCAAACACACAAGAAACCAATCCAGTTGTATTACCCATGCATTCTCCTATAACACACCCAAAATCACCTTTGAAATCACCAGGAGCAAAGCAAGTCTCACCAGTGGGCTCCCCAGGAGCTCAGTCAAAAATAGTTTTTCACCAGTCTGTCGGAGCACAACCAGTGCAGAATCCTGTGCAAGGTCTAGGTGGACAACCAGTATTCATCCCAATTCAGCCACCAGTTGGTATCATGCCGCTACCTCAGACCCACGAAACATCAAAGATACATCCCCCCATCACCAGTTTACCAGTTGTAGAGGAAGTGACTCCTATCCCATACATCTCGCCTAATCAAAGACAGAAAGTGTTAGAACCAGATGTTGCTATCCAACAAAGACTTCTAAAACAAGAGCAATTGTCCACAGAGCATGAGTTCAGTGCAACAGAAGCACAGCAAGTCAGTAAGGAAGATGCACCATCACATTCTCTTCCAACAAATCTGTCACAACCAGCGACCCAAAATGATCAGGAAGATATTAAAGAGGCAGATGATGCCCAACTTAAGACGTCATTGGATGACCAGGATCTTGATCAGACAAGTGACGGAGCCCAGCAGATGGATGTCGGGGTCAGCAAACCTGTGGAGAGGGTCCTGCCCACAACAGAGTTATCTCAGGTACTGTATATAGGACTGCTTAGAACTTTGAGCAAACTCAGTTTAGAATTTTGGTATATAAATGTTAAAATTTCTAAATTTAACAGGTGTGTAGCACAGTTGGTAAGTGCACTACCTTCTTTGCTGGAGGTCCCTGTTTGATTCTCAGCACCTCCAATGTCTGTATCGACCTTCCTCTGATCTGTGTAGCTGTAGCTTTAAAAACCCGTAACACGGAGTGCTCACTAAAAGACGGAGGGGGTAAAGGGCGCACTGTCGGCTTCTATTGATACCAGTTCTATGAACTGACAGAACTACTGACATTAAATAAAGATACCTTTATGTCTTAAACCTTGTTTACACAATTTTGCTCAGACTCTGTGGCACCATTTTTAGCTTACTTAAATTGCAATTAAGTAATGATCCAAGCATTGTTTAAATAAAGCTGATAGCTATCTTTTGTTCCAGTTATGGATTATACTGGTTTCAACAATGACAGTTGGATCAGGGTACAAAAACAGTGCCTCTATTTAGCACACTTAATCAAACAAGGTTGTAGCTAAGAAATTACTCTGCTGGTTTAGGTAGCAGTTAAGCCAGCTAAAGAAGGTGTGAAGCATATCATATGTACAGGATCTTGTACATGTGTCCCCTAAATCTTTTTTTGCCATAACTGTATGCTCAAAAATCCAGCCAGCGGTCAGTTCTTTCTCAGCCCATGAATTTTGCCAGCAGCCAGCACTTAGTTACAACACTGACCAAATCTCTATATTTTTAGTAATCACTATTTTGAAGAACAAAGATGACCAACACAAATTTAGTGGTTTAAAACCACAGTTTATAGATTCATTTGGCTGGTTAGCATAGAGCATGCACTTAATCCTTGCTTAGATCTATTAAAGTTAAATCCTTTTACAAGGGTAAGTGGCCCATAGGAGCTGATGCTTATCTCTGGTTTCTTAATTAGTGTGTAAAAGGGCACTAATCCATCCATCTCAATTTACCGTCCTTGTAAGGATTGAAAGCTGAGTAAACTTTGGCAGAAGAAGGTTTCACAAATACTCAATCCATGGTAAAGTATGGATTTGAACCTGTGACCTTGCGGCTGGAAGGCAAAGATCTTACCGCTGTGCCAATCAAGCCACCAAGTATATAATAGAATGTAATTCAATGCTACTTTTGGTGGATCAGTTAGAATTATTAAAAGTCACAATTTTTTGCATACAAAAAACTAATTTTTGTTGCTAAATCAGGTGCCTCCAGAACAAATTGAGGGACTTAATGCTGAACTGAAACCCAGTGCTATGGCTGATGAAGAAAAGAGGTTGACAAATCAGCAGGCAATCCGTGAATCTGGCAAAGAAGCCACTAAAGTACAAGAGGAGTCTACTCCTGAAAAACAGCTCCAAAAAGAAGTTCATACCCCCATCAAGGAAAAAGAAACAGACATCATTCCAACCGAAGAAAAAAGACAAATAAAAACAACACCACCCCAAATTGAACAATCGTCCCACCCTCGTAAGGGAACAATTGTCTTTCCTCAAGCAGAGATGCCAAAGCCTATTCCTCATCAACAGTTCTTACATCGTCAAAACCAGGGAGATGTTGAAATGCAAGAGCATTCTGGTGTAGGATTTAGATCCCTGCCTCCCCAGGCAATCCCACTCCAGCCAGTGAAACAGTTAACAGAACCCCTTCAACTAGCACAGAGACAGATTGCCCACCAGAGAAATCTACGTGGTCACCAACCAATAAAATCGACTGTTTCACCACAAAAGCAGATCCCACAATTGTCACCCCATCAAAACTGGAGAGATGCTGAAAAGCAAGAGCGTTCTATTGCAGGCTTTAACTTGCCACCACGCCAGATAGGTCCACCCCAACCTACAGAGCAGTTGACAGAAGATTCTGGTATTGAGATGTCAGAGCCTCCTGTTGAGGATGTGAGCTATGAAGCAGATCAAAAGGTTATTGCTATGGAAAGAGCACAGGTCATATTTCAAATTTTACTTTTCTGTACAAAATAAATCAGTGGATTGTCATTATCTAGACCAGACTATAGTGTAGCTAAGTAAAGTAGAAGCAAAACGCTTGTGGGATATGGTTGGAATGATAAACAATTGTGTTGCAAATGTGTGCTAGTAATGACACAGCCACTTCTTAAATAGGTCACTATGGCCTTGTAGGTCAGAGGGACAAATCCTGCACTAAAACCCTTTAAATAAGAGAGTGAGCCTGAATGTTAGCAGCTGTGGACAGTTGTTTCAGCCTTGTTGGGCCTCATCAGCATTGCACAGCCTACAAACAGGCTCAGATTATCACAGAAAATACAAAGTAAAGTAGAAGCATAATGCTTGTGGGATGTGGCTGGAGTTTATTTATTTAGATAAACATAACTGTGTTTGCACATGCATGCTAGTAATAACACAGCCACCAAATAGACTGTTTCATCTCATGGGTCAGAAGGTCTAGAAACCTGTACTGAAACCCTCCAAAAAAAGAATGAACTTATACTTATATATTGTAGATTTCAACTTTTATCACTTGTAACTTAATTATTTTAAATTCTATATTTGTAAATATCATATTTTTCAAACCTCACGTTTGCTATTGATATATCATTAATAAACTTTATTTATTTAAAGAAGGTCAACAGTCTGAATGTTAGTCCCTCTGACCCGTAAAGCGATATACCCTGTTTAGTGGCTGTGTCATTACTAGCACGCATGCATGTGAACACAGTTATATTAAACTTGATAATGCAGCTAGTTGCTGTAGATAAAATGAATAAATTTGTATTGTGTCTTTATGTTTGCACCCTAATTTGAAGGACTGATGTACTGGATGACTAAATTGATATACTTGAACTAAATTTACGATTTTGTGTATACTGCAGACCAAAGAGAAGAAGAAGAAAAAGAAGAAGAAGAAAAGAAAGCAAAGACAACAGGTTCATCATTTTGATCAAAGATTTGTTGGAGTAAAGTTAGCTGGATAATTAGTAGACTGTTTGTACTGAAGTATGAAGCTTTGACTAATGAAAAAGTACCAAATTTTGAGGATGTAGTGAACTCTCTCTAAAGTGGACACTCTTGGGACCAAGGTTATTGTCTGCTTTAGAGAGGTGTCTGCCTTACAGAGAGTTTCTTTTTAGAAAAACAAGTGCAAAACTGCATGTAGGGCCATTCATCATCCAGCTTAGAGAGGTATCCGGCTTGGACAGGTGTCCGCTTAAAGAGAGAGATCACTGTAATGCTGTCTTGGTATAATATTTGCCTTGGAATAATTTGTTTACTTTGAAAGCTACTTAGAGACTAAACTTTTGTTTTCTGTCATTGAAACCATTTTGTTTAGCATTTGAAATTTCATTTACGTTGTATTATAAATTCAATGTTTTTGAGATAGAGTGAATGACAAAACTGTAACACCTAGACACTCCAAGGATATTGTTAGTCTGCTAAAAACAAACTCTGGTCAGACACAAGATTGGAGGGAACTTTGGTTGTTAAAAGCTCATGGACTTTCTAATTAAAATGAGCCACTTCGTTCAAACATAAATAGGCCTTTTGCAGTTAGAGGTCACATGACCACACCTACCTTAAATTTATTAGCTATGACAAAATGACGTTCAGAAATGGAAAGAGCAGGTTAACATTAGTTAGAAGGCATAGGTTCAAGTCTCAATTATGTTAAGTATTTCAAAAATGACAACAAATATAAAATCAAAATTTTTTTAAGGAAATGTATGTAAAAATGGTACTGGAGAGCAAGGCTTGCTCTCTAGTCATACAAAAATTTATCCTTAAAAAATGGATGAAACTTTGCCATTTTACAACCTGCTCTTTCCATTTCTGGATATTATTTTGTCACAGCTCATTGATTTAAGGTAGCTGTGGTCTCGTGACCCCCAGCTGCAAAAGGCTTATTCCCATTCGTCAAAGCCATTCACTGTGTCATGTTACACGATAAAATGTGCATGACTTTTATAACTTAGACTGTCAGCATATTTCAATATCACAATCTGTGGTTGACAAATACTTATGTTACATAATTTGGCCTATAACCTCTACCCTTGATTAGACAAACGACTGAAAAGACCAAGAAAGTTATTTGCAACCTTGGAATAGTACTCTCTGTTTGTTGAGGTCTGTTTTGTGTGCCACCATTGTGTTTTAGGTAGCTCAGAGTGATGATGTCATGCAATACGAAGATGAAGTGGAGGTGGAGTATGTCCCAGAGCAGATTGATGCCACAGATCCCAACTATAGAGCATTTGCAAAGATTTTTGAAGCATTTAAAGTAAGTTCAGTCTTGAGTTTTGTTTTTATTGTGAAAAAGAAATAAGTTTATAACAAAATCCTGTTATTTTTATGAAACAGACTTGGTGTATTAAATATTTATATAGAGTACAGATAGACCGGTTTTTTCAGTATTAACTAAATATTCTCTTTACAAATGGACGAGCAACCAGGGTTACACATGTTGTAAATTCAAATCTGAACAGACATGAACTATATATGTCGCTACCAGGCTGTGCCAGGCCTTTCATGAACATTAGTGAAAACTAGAAGTAAAAAGCAACAAATATGAATAGAATGATAAGTGAAAAACAAATATAGAAAATTAAATATTTTCTTTTAATTGTTGCATAGCCTTCAGACTCATTTTTGTGTTGCTACCTTTGTCTGTTCCAGCTCTTTCTTGTTCATATTTTCAGATTTAATTAGAATAGCTGTTGACTGAACTAAAGCTAAAATAAACCTAAATCCTTTTATGAGCCAAAGTGGCCCATTGGAGCCACACAAATGTTCAACACTTGGCAGAGCCAGGATTTGAACTTGGGACCTTGTGGTTAAAAAGCAGAGGTCTTACCACTGCATGTTAATTGAATTTGTTTGTTCTCATTAACAGTTGTCAGATGAGCCAGCTAAAGAGAAAGAAAAAGCAGTGGAAAAGAAAGAAGAAGTTGTATGTATCCATTCTTGGGTTTCAAAATCAATTTGTGAAAACTCTATATTCTGAACTCGTATCCATCACCATGAGTTTCATTGCTTTAAATAGCTTTCATTGACAGGGTAAATAGGCACTTCCTGTTGGTGCATAGGTGCTTCCTGTTGGTAAATAGGCACTTCCTGTTGGTGCATAGGCACTTCCTGTTGGTGAATAGGCACTTCCTGTTGGTGAATAGGCACTTCCTGTTGGTGGTAGAATATCAGAATCTGAACTTGCAGTTCAACAAGATACTGTCTGAGATTCAAAACTAAACTTTATCAATGACAAGAAACAACACACAGCAAGTGCATATCACTCATAAAACGTTACATTCATTAATGACAAAATTTAATTTGTACACACTGCAGTTTGTACTAGTCTTATTTCATTTTGAGATGTCAAAAAATTCTAAATAATAACTTCTTATTATGAGGATTTTCCATAACTTTTAAAGTGACATGGTAATTTTCTAAAGGTAGCCGAGTAGATCAATGCTGAAGACATACTTGCTGTGGTATAAACCTTTTAGAATGATCATTTGGTGAAAAAAAGTAGCCAGAAGAATTATTAAATGTACTAGTAGGGTAATTTATCCAGCTGCTGGTTGTTAGGGAAACCCTGAATGTTTAATTATCCCTATTATTCCATAATTGTGCATTGGATATGAGTCAATAAAAAGCTGAGTGACAGGGCACAAAGTGCTGAGTTAACTAATTTCACCTCATATATCTAACAAGATGTAAATGGAATAACTATTGTTTTATTAAATTAAAATTTTATTCAATTCTAAACAATTCTAGATACTTACTAGAGACTACAGCCAAATTCTATTGAGTTGTGTTTTACTTTTACAAAATAACAGGAAAATGATGTTTCCATAGAAGGTCATTCCGCATATGAGTGCTCAGATAACCGAGATTGAGTAAACCAATTGGAATGCTGGAATGAAATTTTAGTTAATAAAATAATTTAATGTAGTGATATATAATTTATGTAGAAGATAACAAATTGCTAAGTTGTTGACTGTTGAATGACAGGTTGAGATCAAGAAAGCAGAAACAGCAGTGATGAAAGACAGTGATGAAAGTGATGAAGAGGTGTGATTCAGTGATTTCTTTATTTATTTATGGCAATGAAAGTTCATTTCTCAACCTTGATTTGATTTGATACATTACTTATTAAACTTTATTCTAACAATGATCTTTTTCAGGACCTACCTAAAGAAGATGACAAACCAAAAATTTCCAAGAAAAAGTTACGAAAAATGAATAGACTTAGTGTGGCAGAATTAAAACAGGTAAATCTGATCTGTATTTTAATACTGATTTCAGTTCATAATAAAATTTATATCTGATAGTCACTTCCAATTTTTGTTCCTTTTCATATTAGCTTGTTCCAAGACCAGATGTTGTTGAAATGCATGATGTTACTGCCCAAGATCCAAAGCTTCTGGTATTTCTCAAGGTGCAAATTTTATTGATATTCTAAGTTGGTATAGAGAAGGGTTTAGCCTTCAACTACCTTGGTCAGCATGAATTTAATCAGATTTTGTTCAGCAATGAAGATGTATGTACAAGAACAATTACTTTTTCAGACCTAAAAAAATGAGAAATTTGAGTAAACTTTGTTGAAGGAAAAATATAGGATGTGGATGTCATTGATTTATCACTCATATCATTTATAATAATAAGAACTGTAATAATAATGGTAAGAACAATTGTTGTTGACCTCCTTTCATCATGGGAGATGACGGCTGCACCTGGTTTGGTCAGTTGTGGTTGCTGTACCTCCTTGTGTGGCTGTGTAGGCCGATGAGGGAGTGGCAGACTTTGCCACACAAGAGGCAGGTGTGGACTGTTGTTGCTGCATGGTCTGTGGCGTCTCATCCTCCTCAGGCAATCAGTGCAGCCTTCCTCAGGTTGTTTTGTACCACTCTGAGCAGTGACTTTCGAGGATTCCTGAGACTCTGCATGGCTTTCCCAAGACATAAACACTGATTGCAGCATTGAACAGATTGAATAGTTTCCATCTCTATTGCCTCAGATGCATACTTAGCATAAGATGGCAAGACACTGATCTGCTCAAGTGTGCAGGGCTGCCCTCTATCTTCACCCTCCAGAGTCAATGCCGTCTTCGATAACTGGGCCACGTATGCTGCATGGAGGACAGCAGAATCCCAAAAGAGCTACAGCATGGAGAGCTTTCAGAAGGATTCAGATCTCAAGGCCGCTCCAGACTGCATTTCAAAGACACCTGTAAGTGTGACATGAAAAGCACTGCAATCGATGTTCAGTCTTGGGAAAGCCTCGCAAAGTCTCAAGACTCCTGGAAAAAAAGCCTTAATATAATATTAATAATAATAGCAGTTATAACAACAAGAGTCTTGTTGACACCAAATCTCAAGATTGAAGTTCTTCTACTCACTTCATGTGCAATGCCAACATAACAATAATCACTGGCTCAAAACAATATGGAGTGGCTCATCTCAATATGGAGGGAAAAAGTTTTCCCGTGAAGGAAAATTTTAC
>JAOBYJ020014282.1:1748-20713 GCA_025403565.2 Palythoa heliodiscus
AGAGGTGCATCGAGATTTACGTCACGTTGAAAAAGAATTAAAGGCATTGAAAAAATGTTGACCAACGCAACACAACAGAGATGTGGGCAGCGAGTCAGTTTGGACCACGTGCCTGTAGCAGTACGTTTCAGAAAATTTGTTGGTCTACTTTACGATAGCTATTCACTAATTCAGTTCCTGTTCCTGCCAGAGCCCTTTGGTAAACTGTTGTCAATTTAAAATCTCTAAACTATGAACTGTTTTTGCTGGGTTTTGTGTTCCGAAGTTGCAGAAAACTGCCATACATCATTGTTTTATTATATTATCATTATATTAAAAACTGCCAGTTGTCCTTTGATTAATGACAGTTATGAAAATGAAATGATCAATATAGCTTTTTTAAAGAAGCAAAGCTATCTTGCTTTAAGACTGTTCGCCTAAAGCTTTATATAAGACCAATCTTTAAGGAGATGTCATTTTAGGTTGCCGCCGACTGAATGTACTAGTCTTTAAAACGAGATTAGGAGAAATTTAATTGAGTCGTGAAGAGAGTAGTACAACAAAATTAAAACTGATAAAAATGTAGAAATTGGTATTCAAGCCTCAAGGCAGAACTTTTTGTTGTTTCAGTGAACTAAAGCTTTCACAGTCAGCAAAGAAAAAGTACTTTGTGGAAACGATATAAAACCTTTTTTTACCATGGTATTTGCACTTAAATTTATGACTTATGCTTTTCACAAAAATTTGTCACTTCTAATGTTGTATGAGTCTTACCATGACTCGCACGGGATCATTAAATAAATTTCTTTTTAAACCAAAAACGTCTAATATTAGGTCTTAAAACTTTACCCATGTAATTATATTCTGATAACTGTTTTAATTCAAAACAAACTCTAGGATTTAAAAGTATTACTAAAAGAAAGTTTGTCTACCAAAAAATGGATCCCAACGCCGCTAACACGTCAATCAAGCGATCATGACTGGAGTGAGCAGTTTGACACGAAATGTTCTTTAACAATTCTCATTTCAAATCAGCGGTCTGAGTGGGTGGTGAAAGAGTCCACGCGGTAACCCAATTTCGCAATGTCATTTTTTGTTGAATAACATATTTTGTAAATAGATAATTACTGATCAAACTCAAGTGACTGTATTCATGATTTTAAAAACTATTCCCATGTCATACAAAATTAACGTCATAGTTAACACTATTAAATAGGCAAATTGAATTCACTAACGCTAGATTTTAAAATAAAAATGATAAGCCAAACTTAGCATATCGATGTTTTTGAATGTTATATACTGAATGGAGCGAGAGTGAAGGAAGAGTGTTTTCACCCTTTTTAGAATGCGGAAAGACGAAGGACTTTTCTATTGCTACGTAATATTTATTGCAGGGTTATTGTCTTATAATTGCAAAATTTGATTTTTGGTATTCATCAGCAAGTGTTTAACGTCGATAGTTTCAAAGATGTCTTGCATTAGTTTGGTGGGGCCATCTCTGATTGCGTAATGAAGAAAAATTATTTTTAAAACAAATCCCATTAGAAAAACTACCATTATGTTTAAACTATAAGCTAGTCGACATTTTAAACAAGTTTCACACAATTAAGATTGTCGTGGACGTGCCAATACAAATTTACAGAGTTCGCAACAGTTTCAACTGTCTCATTTGCAAATTAGTTGCGTAATAACCTCGCTGTTTGTGTCAGCCGGCAAAATTGGAGACTGAATGTGTGTAACAGACTGATAAAAACTTGGTGTAAGACTGCTTTAGGAAATACGGAAAAACGAGATTTCTGCTTTGTTAATTGTTAATTGTTTAAACATGCGTGTATCCCTTGTCCTCGGGCAAAACCAAAAGATGACATTGTGGTCTTATTTGCTAATAAAACACAATTGCTTTTTGAAAACGTGAGGTCACGTACTTATCGCTAAATTCGATTCATCCTCAACCTAAAGTCCTGAATAGCTTTTTCCAATCAAGTTGAATACAGCCGCAAAGAATTAGTTTTATAGTCATGCTGTCGACTGTTGAAAATTCAATATCACGGCCATGTCGTTAAGATACAGTAACTTAATTACGCCAACAAGACGCATGTCGTTCAGAAAAAATTAGAGACAAAACCATGTTTTTCAAATCATGCATTAACTTCTTGTTATTGTGTTTTTGTTTTTGTTTTTTTGTAAACGGCGTGGTTTTAATTTTCGATTCATGACGTCTTCTCGAAAACCTGTCATTAATTGCAGCGATAAAACCCCTCGTGGTAATCACAAACGGGGCTTACAGCCAAGTTCAAGGGCGTGCCTAGTTACTCGTTTCCAAAACACATAAATACAACTAAAGGGTTTATTCTTTGTGCCAAAAATCGTCGGATGATTCAGTTGTGAAATCACGAGGTCTTACTCAAAACTGGGCTGACTTTTTTTACAATATTATTTCTCATATATGGAATTCAAAAAGTCATTTCGTTGGCAACAGTAATATACTTTATTTGTACATCTATACCTACAAAAGTTTAAATATCTATAGATATTGCACTGAAAGGACTACCTTTCATTATACAAAAGAATTTACGAAAAAATAAAAAAATAAATAGCTTTTTATCTTAATGTCAATTATGGCGTAATCCTTTAGCGTTAAGAGTTAAATTTGACTAAATATCCACACTCCTTGATCCTGTAGCAGACTATTTGCTTATTTGAGTTTATAGTCACAGAAAAGAAGAACATTCCGTCGCATGTGTTTGTGCTAAATAACAAATTTAGCAAAACTAAAATAAAAACTCTTATTAAAATCCCAATAAACTATTAATTTAACTTCACCTAACGAAATTACCATGTAACAGTGATTTATCTCCCAAACTCAGTAACATAGCTTTTGTAAATCTTTAAAGACGCTTTTTCCAGAATGCCCGAGGCTAGCTGGAAATATTCTTAACTTGTTTTTTAGTCTCAAATTGTTTTTAAATTGTTTAGATGTTTGCTGCAAGTGCTATGTTTTTTTTTTAAAAAAAATAATCAATGTTGGTTGTGCATAGGGTATTCAGGTTATCTTGAACTCCTACTTTTTTTTTTTATAATTGCAGTTTTAATAGCTATTTAAAATCTTCGACTATTCTTAGGGAAAATTTTCTAAACTGACCGTGAAATCAAAAGGACAATAGCGACAGAATAAGTGAAGTTCTGACTTCTTATGTTAGCACGTGCGACGAAGCAGAAGTCAGTCAAAATTGAACAGGCGTTGCAGTGAGTTTTACTTCATTTCAGAAGCTACTGACCACTTACCTTTCAGCGTGCTAGCAGGCACCATAGTACCGGATATGCGATTCTTTATTGTTCAGCCAGCGACAACCGCACCCGAAATGTTCCATACAAAAATACATACAAGCAGATTACAGCCCCCTCCCTCCCCACCCTCGCAACCAAAACAAATCGAGAAGACCTGTTTGTGTCGATAAGTGGCACGCTGGTGGTTGAAGTGTTTTTGTTTATAAAAGTTTCTTTTTCCGTGATTGTGGCATAGAGCCAACGGCAGAATCTGATAGAATCTCATCAGCTCTTATGACGTCATAGCTAAAACAATATGTTCGCAAAAAAGAAAAATCCAAAGTCGTGCGGAACGCCGATCGGACTGCCACGAGGGAACAAAATTCCTTTAGGATGAAAAACAACTGGAAACTTTTGACTAAGGATTCAGCGTTTTTCGTCTCACGTGGCGATTAGGATGAATATTCTTAACGAATCATGATTTTAAAACTATACAAAGAAAATGGAAACCTTAGTTATAAGAAATAGCCTGATTGAAGCTAATTAGTCAAAATACGACGCTTAACTTGGCGCCTAAGAAGAAGCTGTTCAAGTGGTCTTTACTGTGGCATCAGGTTGAGGAATATTAGCGGTTCAAGAGAGTCGCTAAAGAATTTGTGTCGCGAGAGACGAATGCTTAAGAATTGGAAATTTCTCAAGGGTGAAAAATCGTACTCCTGCAAACACTAGTTAAAATTGAAAACGTATTTTACAAATACCTATAGTGTATTTTCGCGATCTTACACAAAAGAAACGAACGTGTACAAGACTCTTAAAATAGACAAATAGCTATTTTCAGATCGAAAGGCGAAAAACTCCGAATTTCGGCAATTCTAGCTACAGGACGTGTATGTACGATCCTACGTCATAAAATGGCTGAGTCATCTTTTTCAATTTTTGGGTAGCGGCCGTGACCAAAACCATGACCAAACACGTACCATAGAATAAAGTTCAATAATATGTGTATTTAACAAGTAGCCCGTCCAAATAGAATACTTGCACCTAATGATGGAGCCGGTTTTTTGATAAAAAAAACTGACCGGTATCAACACAGGAAGTCGATCAAGGTCAACCTCGAGAACCGACTGAGAAGCGTGGTTTGACTACGAAATCGCAATATTTGGATGTGAACTATTTTCGTAATCGGCGTTGCATCAGAAAAAATATATGAAATTGACGTGGTCTTTGAATATAAAACCCAATTCATCGGTCCGGTATTTCAAATATCAGTGTTCACCATACGAAGTACACACGCTTCTGAAAAATAAATCCAAAGATTTATGTATAAACGTCTGCAAGCCTGAGTCTCGGATGGTGTTTGAGTGTTTCGATCCACTTTAGCTGAGTCGAACTCCAACTCTTTCATCAAGTCAAAAAATCGTAACGAATATATCAAATTAAGTTTTGTTTTTGTTTTATAAGAACTCAGAAAAACGACCAAAAGCCGAGCTTTTTCACTGAGAACAGATTTTACATCAAAATCTAAAAACTATAAAAATAGTTTAATAAAAATTGACTATACTGTCCATATGTTAAGTACTCTGGTTATTTAGTTAAATGCGTTTGCGAGTGTTTAAAGTTTATAATAGCCGGCCATAAGCCCATAATTTTCAGTTGTTTTGATGGCTCGTACACGTTGGAATCTGGAAAATGAAGTCCGGAAAGAGCAAGGAAATTGGTCATCTTATCAACATTTTTCAACCCGAGTACCGAACTTCCGCCGTCCCTTGTCAGCCGACCGGCACTCCGATTCATAATGTGTGATCTGTGTTAAATTTTCCCTTGCTTTTATCAGAATAGAAACAAATCTTCAAAGTTTCACTTTCTCTTCCTTCCTTGAGTGGGAGAAGGCAACGATAGAAAGGATAAATTTAATACTGAATTTGGACGCGAAGAAAAACAACTCTTACGTTCCCTAACTGTCCAAGTCAGACTGCACGTCAAGCTAGTTTGTCACAGATGCCACAAACGTTCTCGTTCTCTGCATACATTTCCAAAATAATCGGTTTTAGTTGTTTTTAAAAAAAGATTTACTAACCAAAAGTATTCGGAAAATGACCATTAATTTCACATTTTTCTCTACTCTAGCACTCGAGAAATACCTGAAAACAAATCGAACCAAAGCAAGTTCTATTTTCTCTTTCCCCTAAAAAAAAATGTTGTCTTCCTGTGACACTTATTAACCCCGAATAAGTGCTGTTACTAAATTTATTCTTTTCCATCAGTGAAGAAACTAGGGCTTTCGATTTGTTGTCTCCCTATTTCAAAGAAAATGTGTTGACTCTTGTATTTTTCATTTTATACCACACACAAGTTGAAGTGTTTTCAATGTTCGCATCTATCGTCTCGAAAGCCGGATGTTTAGGTTGTGATGTTGTCCTGAAACAAACTGTAGTCTACAAGAGATTAAACCTGGTTAATACCTACAAAAGGTTTGCACTTTGCTTTAGTTCAATTTACACAACCATAGCAGTAATGGAAGTGAAGACAGAAAACATTATTGCTCACTTCATTTCTCTCACGACATTTTGACTTTTCTTTCAGCAAGTCGAGGTGTGGAGAAATTTACTTCTCTCAAAATCGAATTCGTTTGCGATGAAAATACAGTTGTCATTTTGAGTGCTAATTGAACGTTTGAAATGTTACTAATTTTTCCTTTGAGACCAAAGAAAATAAAATATAGCTTTTCGCCTGAAGGATTTACTGATAACAAATTTCAAGTTTAAAAGCAATACATTGTCTAGAGCAATAAAAACCATTAATGTTTATTCTCAAAACATACTTTTAAATACTACCAAAATTCTTTTCTCTGTGTTAAAAGAATCAAGAAACATCAAATTTCGTTTCAAAATAGCCTTACATTATTTCTGTGATAGAATACTTCAGTCAGGCATCCCTCAGCGGTTTGCTTCACAGCATTTTTCCCAAGTTTTTGAGAGATATCTCCGGGTAACCCGAGAACACGCTGTCTACTTCTGTCTTGTATACTCCTGTTGATTCCATTTGATGTGTGAAGATCTCATTTATTCAATTTATCTTACCCAAATCTGGATAAATTTGTAATCCTCGACGTCATGTCTTCGGTAGACTTAAGTTAAATCCGCAAAAAATTTAAAAAACCACAAAATAAAGATTTCGTGTTCGTCCTGATAAACTTGTAACATCAGGGCTCTTGCGTGAAGGACATATTTTGATCCCAACAAACAGATTTTGACAAATTTGACAGCTGTAATGTTTGTTATAGTTGAAAACCTGTGGAAGTATTTTTAGATCGTCTTTGTGATGTTAAAAGAGTGTTCTTTGCTGCTGTCAACTCGTGAGCCAATCAAAACGCGGGAGATTTTGGGTGTGACAGTATTGGAATGCAATAGATAATAGCTGGGTCGGCGAGGTTAAAAATCTTTATGGGACTGTAATTAACTTCACTAGTTTATGAGAATCAATTGTTCTGCTAGTCTATAAGAAAAGGTTTTGATTTTCACACAACATTTAAGTTTTACCAGCAATCTTGGCCTTGCTACACAAATCTAACGATTTCCTCTAAATATTTAACTTTTCGATCAATTGCCCCGTTCAAGCTTTGGGAGTTATGGATAAGATCAAGCCCTTTGTATACTTTCCCAGCGCCATGTCACTCAAAGCGGCGACTGCCATCCACTGCTGTCTTTGAGTGTCAAATTCAAAAACGTTGTGAGCCATATTTCTGCTTGCTAGTACTGACAATAAGTAAAACCAAAATGTATTTCTTTTTACAAAGAGAAAACAATCTAATGCCAAGATTAAAGAATTGAACTCTTCTTCATAAACCATCAAGAGCTTTTCCGGCTAAGTGGCGGTTATACCGGAAATCCATTGTTTCATTTCTTCAACCTTCATCTCAACGGTTCTTATTCAACTCTGATCCGCCTGATTTCAAGTCCTTTTTCAAATTTTCAATATAATTTGTGTATGAAAAAGCTCCTTTTGTGTTAGCGGAAAAAACGAACCTACCTGACAATTAAAATCCGAGTCGACGTCAGGATGTTCTGGTATTTGTTTTTCTAAAACAAATAAATACAAAATCCCGACGAATAGTGCATGATAAACACATCGAAAAATATCCTTGAGTGATAAGTTTTGCATTACAAGGATAACGTTAATTAGCGGCTCAGGAGTCAGTTGCTTAACCATGTGGCCATTTTTGACATGACACCGAAAGTTATCACACGGTAACTAAGCAATCTTTAAATTTGACTTCATCTGTTTTTGATAATTTCCATCGATGAGTTTTGCAAACTTATCTAGCTAGCATTCTTAAGTTCAAGCGATGAAAAATCAGTTATTTTTGGGCAAGGTTTTACTTTTCAAAACAACATTATCAACACAGCTTGTTGTTTTGACCGCTTCGCTCACGCAACTTACAACACCGCTTTGGCGATTGCACCTCGAACTGAATTCGCCCTCCTACGGCTACTGATAGTTACTGTGTTTTGGTGGTTAAAACAGGTTTTCCGCTCAAAATGGCCTCACGTACGCCATTGTAGCCCTTTGCGGTTATTTTTATATTTGTGGTTGAAACTCAACAGTTTTCACTGGATTTTTTTCATGTCTCCTGTGTAGCTGTATGTTTATTGTGCTCTAAACTGACGCAAAACAGTCGGCAGAAAAAGAAAGCAATATATAAACAACCTCTCTTTTCGGCCCCTCTTATTTACACCAAAGATCAGTTACATTTCTAACGTAAAGATTTTCTATATAAAGCTCAGAGAAGGATAAATAAACAAGTTGTATTTCTATTGAGTTGGTAAGGAAAATACGGCTCTTTACAAGATAATAATTATTATGGTCTCATCTAATGGACAATTTTGAAATTTAGTGCTGAGTAACTGAAAAAGTTGATGAAAAATTTAAAAACCAGAAACTGCAGTCGTGTGTGGAGAGAGCGTCCGATATTTGGAAATAGTGCAATACCACGACGCGTAGGTTGTTTGGAATAAGACTAAGAGTCAGTGATATGTTGTTTCGCTGATCTTCCTGTCACGATATTTCACAAAACTCATCTTATTCCCGTTTTTAATTAAACAAAGTTTCTTTACCCATCGCACATTAATTTAACACCAATATTTTCTGAATGTGTTCTATCAGTGTGAAAAACAAAACCATTTCCTCGAAGCAATCCCTGGAAAATTTCATTAGACATAACTTGTCCTACGTTTCCGTTTTTTTCTTCTCCAGCGAACCGTTTCGTCAGTAGTCACCTAGGAAATGTTTTAAGTAAACCATTTTTCATTAAAAACTAAGTTTTATTTATACAAGAAAGTACTAGGTGACAAATAACGCTAAAAAGAATTAAAAATAAAGCTACAGCATTGAAAATATTTGCAGTGGCAAGTGAATTTGTTTTCATCTTCTTTTTTTAAAACAAATTTGTCAAAATTTCTGAACTGGTTTTAGTCATGGCTTTGTATCAGTTTATAAATCGTTTATCTAAAGCTGAAAAATGAACTGCTAAAAAAAGCTATACTCATTAAGAACATATTTTGGATGAATGAAATCGTGTAACTTAAAGAAGAATTGCGAAATTCGAAGAGAAATATAATCTTGCCCCACGGGCAAATCCTTAGCTGAGCAAAAGTTCGAGAACGCAACGATCTAATTTCAGGAGGTCAAGATGACTGTAGTGTATTTAAAAGAAGCTTTTAAGGTTGAACAAATTTTTTATCTAGTTCATAATCCCTGATTTTTTTTTTTTCATTTCAGATATTTTTGCATTAATTCGACACACATAAAAAGTAATGACTGTACAACAAAGTAGACCATTCCAGTTCTGCAGATCGAAAAACTTTTTTAGACTAAACTTTATTTTTTTGTTACCCCTCAGTTCCCGGAAACTGAAAAAAATTAAGCCCCAGGCACCCAGAAGAATAAAAATTTGTTTCTCCAACTGTACGAAGTTTCACACGATGTGAATCGCCACCACTGACATAAATTCTATCCTATTTTAAAAGTAAATCCGAAAAATTCATTGAAAACACAGCAACTGAAAAATTATCCTTGCACATGCAGAACTTGCAAACTATCCACATTACATTCCATCATTTAATTCTGTTTGAGTAAATATTTGTTTACATTTTCTTCGCTGCGAAAGAAAAAAAAAGTAATTTTCAAGGGGTCAGTAACGAGATTTATTTATCCTTTTGTTGCCATTTTTAGCAAACCGTTACGACAAATGTCGACTTAAGCGGTATCGCCTGGTAAAGGCCTTGTTTTCAGAAATTTATATTTTAATACAATTAGCAAGTATACTGTATTTTCAAGAAACGATCTGTAAAAAACGAACTGTTGTTTTCACAACTGAAAACATATCACATCTGGTGATAACAGCCTTGAAAATCTCTGTTTCTACTGCCATGTTGTGAGAATTTGAAATTGGGGTTTTGCTGTTGTTATTTTTGAAACGATATCTTGCTGCTTACAGCATGTTTCAACTAGTTAGAATATTAATTGCAGTAGCTAATCCTTTCAGAGTTTGAAACTCTCTCAGAAGCTTTGAGAAAGAAGAAAGATTCATTACGTGCATATTTTCACACGACCCAATCAACATAAAATCAAAATGTCGCAATACAACAAAACACACACCGCCAACAACCCCGCTGTGCCTCGCATGAGAGCGAACGCAAATTCAACAAAATCTAGAACTTTTTTGTGTTTTTAAAAACATTGGAAGAGAAAAGACTGATATTTCCGATAAAATTTTAAAAAGTAGCTTCGGATTCTCTTTCTATTTGAATATCTTTAAGGGTTTCTGCCAAATCAGTACATTGAGAAAGAACACGCAGCCATGAAAGGTCGGGTCACATCGACGGTTCAGCAAGCATCCGACTATTCCACCTACGGGAGAAATTGAGAAATCAAACTCATAGCCACTCAAAGTATGTGAATAAAATTCCACTTGAAAGTACAACTTAGATTACACATTACCGACAAAGAATCGAATAAGATACTTCTAAAATCGATATTGGCCTAGTGTTTTTGCCTCGGTGAGTCTGAATAGAGTTTCGGCACTCGTCAGTGAGCGTGTATGTATATTGTCTTCGATGCTCACAATTTAATCTTTCCCTACGAAAACAACTTATATAGAGCTCAATATCGAAAGAGAAGTTGTTTACCAGTACAAACTAGTGGGGAAATGATGCCACAGAAATTTTATAAACATTGTGCAATAAATCGGTATATTAAAAGTTTGGATAATTTTTTGTTATTTGTGTTAAAAATAGCATACGCATCAATAACATAACAGTTTTGGCATATCCAAAGTTCTTTGAAAGTTCTTTGAAATGTTTTCGTTTGAACGTCGAAATATACCAATGCAAGCTCTTCATCTCAGGAACTCATCAATTAACTGCAGAGTTTCCTCACAAAGAAAGTCATGTTTAACTTGACCAATCATTTTATAAATGGCAACAACAAAACTATACTTGTTTGAAGCCAAGGTGAAAATACTGAGCTGGAAACCGTTCGTTTGATATTCAAGTAGGAGTTCAACTTATATGGCACAGCGGTATTTAGCAAACAAAACAGGGCGTGAAAAAGAAAGAGATCTAATCTTTAACAATATCACTCAAAATGTTTGCTTGACATTCGGACCATTAACAAGTGGCGGGAAAGTTACTCAAAATTATTCAAAAGCAATGACTCTTCTAAATACTCATCCATTCACTTTGAAGTGATTTGGCGGTAAACTAAGTCTATGACCCACCCTGTCCCTTGGGATGCCAATACAAAAGAACGATTAACAAATGAATAAGCTTGCGTGGACAGATGCAAACAAAAACACGGTGACGTGTACGCCACGGCTCCAGAACAGACCAAAGTCGCACGTACTCGTTGAAGTAAACGCGCTTGTTCATTCTCCTACGTTCGAGGCAAGGCGAGAACCGACAAGAAAAAAAGCTGTACGTGACTTGCGCGAAAAGCGACATCGCGTGAGAGAACTAAATTTTGTTATGTTTTGAGGGAGTTTTGCTTCTGAGTAAAGGGTTTTAGATACACGCTTCAATGGTCACATTGTTGAAGCTCGTTGACTGCGAGCGGATTAGTTTGGTGTTGAAGTTTTTGTGTCCCAAGAAAACAAACCAAGATAAATTAGATCAAATTTCGCCTTTACACAGACCCTGTTGGGTTAAGTTTCTGCTTTTATCTGGTATTTTTTACCTCAATTAAATAAAATCAACAGATGCGAGATTAGAGTGTCACAGCTTTGAAAATAATAATAATAATGTGCCCAAAACAAGTTGTTATAGACTTGAGATCAACGGCTATTGTTCGACTCGAAATGAGCCATCAACTAAGTTTTGAGTCAAGTAAGTGTTTATCTAGAATAACACATTCGGCTCTCAATCAGAGCAGACTGCAGTGTGATTGGTCGGAGATAAGAATTGCTGACAATCACCGATATTGTTTCCTAGTTTATTTTGACAGCGAGGAGTCTCTCAAATCACGGGGCCGCTTAGGTCTTGACCCCTTTGGTGACGTCATAGGGTGTGTGCAAGCGTGGGCGTACAGAAACCTCTTGGGACTGGTTTGTTTTGAGTGGCTCACGTTCTGATTGGACAGTAACCTCTATGATATTTACCACCTAATGTTCCACTGTCATAGATAAACCCACCTACTTTTAAGACAGTAAATGATTTTGTATGGGTCGGATATATAAGTGTGAATTCGGATTTATTAGCAGTTCAACTTAACACTCTCGCTGAAGGGAACTAATATAGAGTCGAAGAATCAGTTTTCGTTGTACTTTAAAAGTATATTATTTTGCATTCACCGGAAAACAGAAGCAAGGGAGCTTCCTTCAATAATTTGAAAAAACCGAATAAGAAGTTTGGGATTTTTTTTGTTGGTTTTCATCTCAGCTGTGGACTCTCAACATTCCTATACTCAACGTCTTCGGTTGACACGATTTTATCGCGGAAAATTTATCTCTGTGGTATCAAACGCAGACTTCAACATTAACTCAGAAAAATTATAAGGTAATACATAATTTGTTCTCATTATCATCTTTTATGTGTAACATTTCTTGTCGAAATTTGTAGCGCTTCAGTTATCGCTGTGTAAGAGTTACGCAAGTTCTTCGTAAACTTGTCGACTTGCTTGTTTTAATAACACTTCAATTTGCTAAATTTTTGTTGTGTTTCCCTTCTTTTAGATTATCTTGAAGCACAAACATGTTTGGACTTAATTCAGAGCACAACGTTGTTCCAGATGCCGCACTTTATGCCCAAGTAAGTCGGAGGAAAAATCTCTAACAGGTTTTAGCTCAAATATGAATTTTTATCGACTGTCATTTTGCTGAACTCGTTCGAGTGTGAAAACCAGAGGACCGATTTCACTTGATCATTTCAAGTCGGCAACAAACCTTTTGACCAAACACATATAATTCTCTTCTTCAGGAAGAGAACACAAGTTATTAAGCTAGTTATATATGTATGTTTTTAAACTTAGGGTAAAACATTTTGATTATTCAGTCCTATCTTAAATAGCACTTACAGTTCTATAATTACTGACACAACGCCAAATGCAAATTTCTTGTGTCGTAAAAGTTAAGGCTTCAATTACCGAATTAGTATTTTTAAAACCTTTGTCAGAATTTTCGTTAGATTTTGCCTATATATTTTATACCTAAAGGTTTTAAACCTTTCCTTTCTCTTAACTTTTAAACCATAGTTACTACTTTTTTTCTTCAAGGTAAATTTTCTAATTTTTGATGAAGAGGTTAGCTGTCGCGGCAAAGCTGCTACTAACACTTCATTTCACTGTTGACTTCAATTTTCTTTGTGCCTAAATTCACATAGATAACTTTAACGTCAAAACTAATAATTTTGTTTTAACACCACCGAGTATAAACCACATTTTCTTCCCAAGTTTTGCTTATCTTTCAAAAGCGAATAAATACTCTTCCATGAGAATCGGAAAGTTAGCTTGATTATAATTTTGATGCCTTTTCTGCGTTAGAATTCGACCCACAGATCAAAAGAACGCATAAATTGTTTCGCAGTGTTTCTTAAAAATTCTAAACTTTTACCAAAAATGGCGCGCGAAGTTTTATTTCTTGATATTTTTCTGTACGAAACTTGCTGACACTTTTATCACCGATTTGTGATTTGATAGGAGGCCATGATTCCTGAGGATCAATCACTTTTCGACAATTCTTTCAATGATCCTTACAAGCCGGTAAAACCAACAAAAGGAGACTCTTTCTACCCTAGCAAGAAACGATCACTGGAAACTGATCTTGAAGAACCGAGTGCGAAAAGGCCGTTCGTCCCCAACAATGACTTTCAAGAGAGACGCTCCCCCTCCCCCAGCGCAGACGGACTTGCTCATGAACGTCGAGTTATCGTCCCTGCAGGTAAATGTCTAACCTTGTCAATGTTTCGTTTTAATCTATCGTCACACGGCAACGCCTTCAGCTCAGGTTTCATACACGAGGAGTTGACACTTCTACTTTTAGAATCGGGAGTTAGTTTAGAAGATTATGCCCATCATTTCCATGGAACTGTCGTTTACTTTGATATCTTCATAAGGGGGCGGAGAGATTCTTACCGCGCCCAAGAATAAACCAAACTTAACATTTTGAAAAGACTATAATGGAATTTTTGCGGCAATAAACTAAATTTCAAGTACTTCTAGATTTTCGTACTGTTCTCGTTTACCGGTCAAAATGTACTTGTGTGTGTTGAAACGCTATATACTTCTCATTGTTTGTTTATAAAGTGTTTTGTTGAAACTCGAAGAAATGTTTTTACAATAATCTTTCAGGCAGAATCAAAATTGTTCTGTGAAGTAAACAAGGATAAAATAACTCAAGTTCAGATTTTATTGCGATTACTGCATTCAAAGCTGCTTGAAAATTTTAATCTTTTCGGATATCATTAGTTAGCACACTCCCTCTTTGCCACTTTAAGTAAACAACTAAGAAACCAAAAATTTTGAACTTATCACAGAAAACCTGTGGTACAATTGTTTTATTTTATTTTCACCAAATGTGAACGTCAAGTCGTAACTTTGCATGAAAATAAAGCTTCACTCATTTTTGCCGTTCCTATTGTATAGTGACCTATTTTATCGAAAAGTTTTGTGAAAACTTGGCAAAATAGTAGTAGTTCATCAAAAAATTCCAAATCTTTAACTGACATTCAACAACAACTTTTTCTTTTGAAAGAGAAGTTTTTCTAGATTAAACTCTCTGAGCTAGAGATTTTTTAGAAAGGATAAATACTAAATCCGAACGTTCACTTTTACTAGACCCAATGTGTTGGACTAAGGAACACGTTCGACAATGGATCCAGTGGGCCGTAAAAGAGTTTAGCTTGAAAGAGATCGATGTAGGGCGATTTGATATGGACGGAAGGGAGCTCTGTCGCTTGACGAGGGAAGATTTTATGAAGCTTGCTCCAGCATACAATGGGGACATCTTGTTGGCGCATCTCTGTGTCTTGAGAAAAAGTAAGTTCTTTTGTACCTATGTGGCGAGCTAAAATGTGTTGATAATACTTTGATATCATTATTTATCGAATAAATAACCTTACCTCGTATTCTTCCTGCAATTTTGTTGACTTGAAAAATGCTTGATTATTTTAAACGTCATTTCTGTGAATAAAATAAGCGTAAAGACAATCTGAAAAAACATACTTTTCGTTTTGAATTTGGACTTATTTTCTTATATTTTTTACTGAAAATTTTTGATAAAAACATATTCATTTATTTGTTTTCTTATCTTTTTTAGCACCCCTTCCCAACTTAACATCGGATGATATTGATCGCGCCTTGGCTCCAGCATCAGTCGCAACAGCCGTGCCTTCTCCTCCACTGTTTGACAGCAGAGCTCAGGGGTCCTCTGGTGCCTCGTCAGGTAAAAAATTTTCTTTTTTCCCCTGACTTTAGATTTATCTTCCTCTTACGCAAACAGCAAGATATTTTATCCTCCTACTGTTGAGTGTTTGGTTTGCGGGTTTCGACGTACACTCCACACGTTAACCGCAAGTGCAGATATCATAATTAGCGATAAAAATGAATTGATACGTCATTGACACACCTAGTTTTTCGATTAACGGAACAAGGTTGGAAGGCAACTCGCTTTAAGTTATTTCAAAACGTTTCCTTGTTTAGACTTGGCTTACAATGTGCTTCAACATCAAGGCTTAATGCGTAGTATTTCGATTTTAGGCTAAGAATTTCATAAGCTATTCAAAACCCAAAGTATATTTTGGCGAGGCCAGCAAGTTGACTGTGAATTCAGAAATTGTACATCGAGTTGACAAGTTTGTTTTGTTTTGAAATTAAGGAATGCCAAGCTATTCACGAAGTAGTGACTCGGAAAGTCGCCAGCACCCAGTCATCACAAGCTATCCAAGTGCATCAAGGAACAGCGACTATAACCAAGCTCGCTTTACTGGTAAGGCTAGAAAATTGTACCTCATTAGTTTTTTTTATCAACTTCTTCAAACTAGGAATGAGTAACAGCACTCATTTCCATTGCTCCAGACAAGAAAAATAAATGGTCAATTTTTGGGTTTTCATCAATTGGTCCAAAAGTTAGAAAAAGTAACACAAATCAATTTTAAAACATTTTAAGAGAAACAAAGTGAATTAATTTTTAACAGTGTGCTTGGTTTTAGCCAAACGTTCTTTGTTCTAACTTCTAGTTCTTTTTGTTATCATATTTTTTCTTGCGAGTTGAGCCATTGTTTCTCAACTCAGTGACAATTTGTTAATTTGTATTCTTTTAAAAATGATAATCCAAAAACTAAAAAAAACCAAATTTCACGTGATAACTGAACGGTAACATCTAAACTAAAGTGTTTCTCCGTTCTTCAGAATCGCCTTCCTGGTCTAGTGCCCAGTCTACTCACAGACTTTCACACATGAAGGACAGCGTGGTGCCGACAAAACCCATCCCAGAACCACAGCAAATGCAAGGTAGGTATCCATTCTTTCATTTACTCATTCTATTCGGACATTTTTCTCGTCCTTATTTTCCAAGTTAAAAATAACTGTGTTTGCGTGTTCATTAAATTTTTTTATGTCTTCTTAATTTCGGTTATTCCATTTTAAAATACTACCTTTTATGTCTAAATAGGATCATATGCTGCGAGTCCACTGTCCACTAGAGATGCAGTTGCCGCTGCTAACACCACCGGAAGTGGCCAGATTCAATTGTGGCAGTTTCTCCTAGAACTCCTCTCAGACCCGAAGGCTTCAAGTTGCATCGCCTGGGAAGGAAACAACGGAGAATTCAAACTCTCTGATCCAGATGAGGTAGCGAGGCGCTGGGGGGAGAGAAAAAATAAACCCAACATGAATTACGACAAGCTGAGTCGCGCTCTCCGATACTACTATGATAAAAATATCATGACTAAGATCCATGGCAAGAGATATGCATACAAGTTTGATTTCCAAGGCTTATCCCAGCTTAACCAGCCAATCACATCTGACGCCCAGGCACATGCTCAAGCTGCGTACAAGTTTCCTGGGTCAGACTTTTATGCTGGTTTTCCCGCCACGCCGCTGTTTCACCCGGGCTCCAATGGCTGTTTTCAGATGCCCTACTGGGCACGCGCACCTCCAGCCTATCCCCAGCCCTCCCGGTCAATGTACGGAAGCTCAATGACGCCTGGAATGACATACTACGCGTAAAAGAAGCGAGATAGATTAAAGTTATTCTAATTGCTTATTTATTGTTGGGAAAACGTTCCCATGCCAGTCAGGCGTGCTGACAGAAAGGGACAGAAAAGATAGCGGAGCTCGCCGCTTTGAACTAACACTCGGCAGACCATCTGAATTATATATCTTTCACGATAATCATAATGGCGGCATTTCAAATGGTGACCCTTGTACCGAGATATATGTTTCATTCTTCTAGTTAGGTTTGAGAAGATAAAAAATAACGTTCGTTTTTCTTACACCAACTGTAAATAACATCACGGTCATAACGAGTAAGAAAGGTTTTGTTTACAGATTTCGCGTTTGTTTTGTTCTCGTGGACAAACGAATGTATATTTCAAGAATTTTCAGGCAGCATAGAATATTTATATGACAAAAACATTTTATTATAATAATAATAATGTATATTTGCCTACGCCAAAGATTTTATATGGAAATGGAGAGAGCTTAAAAAATAATTTATAATATTTTCTATGGGCAGTGTGTCTAAATACACATAATTCAACCGAAGTGAGTTTCGTTGTAAATAAAATAATTTTTAACTTATAATCATTGTGTGGCATTGATTCGTCTATAAATTTTGATCAACTTCCTTATACCAAACTATTTTATTATCATAATAATCTAAATAAATGACAATTTTGTGAGCTTTCATCCACTGCTAAGTCAGTAAGTGTTCTGTTTCTCAGTTTCAAGACAAGTTCGGTGAATTGTCACTTTGCAAGTTTCTTCAACTAATTAAATTGTTCAAAACTTTAAATGAATTAATTATACTTTTAGTGTTTTAATCAATGTTTTCAAATTTCAGAATGTATAACACCAATCATTTTTACTCTTCTAGACAAACAAAATGAGCAGTCACTTGTTCAAAGGTTAGAATAAAGAACACCAATCATTTTTCTACTCCTCAAGACAAAACAACTTACCTGTTTTTATAGTAAACTATCAACTTGGACCAAAAAAAGTTAGACATTTTTGATTTTATAAGGCGGAATTTGAAAAAGGGTTAATTCCCAGTTTTTGTAGCTACCTGGGTCTTTGTAGACCGAATTTTCTCGTTTAGTTTATATTACTTCTTGCAACAGTGTGAAATACAAAGATCGAAAACAAAAACGAACCTCGATTCTTCAACCTAAGTGTTTTCTTACTTCAGCAGCTATAAAAGGTGTAAAACTGGAGCTATTTTCAAATTTATTTTAAAAAGAGAGTTTTTATACAATATGCCGAGCCAAAAAATATTAAATAAAAATCCCAATATTGTCATATAACTTGGCTATAATCCTGGTTTTTCGCCAAATGTGAAATCTAACTAATGACTTTCAACTCAAATTAAAGTCTCAACTCTGAAGTGATAAAGCAGTATTTGAAATTAAAGATTTTCATTATTAGAATTAATCTCACAGCTTTTCAATGGGCAAGTTAATGCGCCAAGCAAAGCAGAAAAGAAGCTATATTACACGCTTTTTTTATAGGAAAAACTTAATAGAGCAACAAGGCTCGAATTGGCCAAAATTTAAGAACAATTGCAGAATAAGCTGAGGCTGAAAACTATGAACTGAATTCTTCAGGCAAACTTGACCAATACTCGTAATTTAACTCGGCAACACCGGATGAAACAAAAGATTCGTACTCTGAGTGCTAAAGACTGTTCAACAAAGAACGAAGTTAGTTTGCCTTACGATTCATCGGCAGTGCGAGGCATTTCGTTTTCCAGTGCTTGTTTCTATTTTGTTTTTACTTCAATATAAACCGTTCATTGAAATAAGAACAAACTACGAACAAATTGAGGCTGGAGCAGCCAAAAAATTAAGAGCGGCTGTCTGTAAATATCAAAAACTCGCGGACAAACTTGAAATTTTGGATTTGCTCATATTCTGTCCAAAGAAACTCTATTTTGAACTATTAACAAAAATCACATTTAAAGTTTCCAGAGATTTTTATTTTTCGAGAAATCCGCAAAAATGTGAATTAGCGTG
>JAOBYJ020014283.1:0-12125 GCA_025403565.2 Palythoa heliodiscus
CATATTCAAAGAATACTATCATAAAAATTTACATATATATGCAATTAAATCACAGAATTGTAAAAATATCTCTGAACTATACTGAGGGGAAGGCAAGCAGGAAAAGAAATTTCTGTGTACTTTCTGCAATCATATGAGATTCAGTCTAATAATCTTCATCAGTTTGCAAAGATACAGTTTCCAGAAATAATGATAAACATGTAATTTCAGTAGGATCTGCGGCCGATTCTTTTGAAGTGTCGATTTAGTTGTCCTTGTGTATTGCCTTGCTACTTGTTGCTAGTCGACCAATCTAAACAAAAATACTACACACACGGTTGGACCAGCGTTTCAGCCGTTGTTTCTAAAAAGCTTCTGGAAATTTGATCTGCTAATTAGAAGAAGTGGTAAAGCCAAATATAAGAGATTAGTCACGGCATAAGCAAGCATGACATGAAATATTTTTTGAGATCAACTCGGGGTTTTCATTTTCCGGGACCCTTTTCTCCAAGTCTGAAGATCGTTTTAATTTTTACTGGACACCACGGAAAAACAAGCCACAGAGACTGATTATAACAGATCGTCATATCAAAAGGCTGTGACAATAATGCGAGGTTATATAAACTTCACGTACGTGTTGCTATAAAAAAATTCCCCCTTGACTGTCAGCATAAACGGGAAATAAAATAATTCAAATGTATCAGTAAAGATTCTAGTGAGGAAAACTAGTTATGAAAATTCACGTTTGGATGTCGCTGACATTATTATCAAAATAAAAATAAAGAGTAAATTTTCGAATAGTAATCACGAGTCTTTAAATAACATCGTGTTAAAGCGTACAGTTAAAAATAAACAATTTATAGGAAACTTTATACAATTGAAGAATTCAAACTATGTTCCCAAAAGCTAAAAGGGAGGTGTCAAAAAAAAACATTTACTCGGACAGAGTCAGATCGAATGTTTAGCTTGGGCTGTTTTGCTTGGATAAGCAGCATCTCATTAATCAAACAATGGTCCAACGTTTTATGTACAAGATGGTGAAGTTGTTACTCAGATCAGTAATGTCACAGACCGCTCTGTCACAGAGGCCATGCGCGAACTAGCGGTATGTGCACATCGGGTAGTTGTTCCTTCTGAAATATGTTCAACCTTTACAAATGTTATTCACTTATTTTCCGCTTACTAAATTACGTTTCATCAAAAACCACTTCACACACCTTATTTGTACACAACGCACTGTTTGATATCGACTTGACCGGAAAAAGCGCGCATGATGCATTTTTTTTAATTGACAAGGCTTCAACCTAATGACGATGCTCTTTCAAAGTTTCTCAAACGCCAGCTTAATATTTGATCGTTTTTCTTTTCCTCAAAGAAACCAAAAAAATCATGCAATTAAAACTTTCCATTTGCGTAACTCTCATTGAAATAAACGGATTTAAAACTACTGCATTTAAAAGAAACAATTGATTTTAATAAATCAATTTCATGACTTTTTCAAACCGAAAGCTGTTTTCTTAACCTTTATTTAAAATAAGTAAAAAACGTCTCAGTTTAGTTTCAGTTACCTACATCACCGAGACAAACAATTAATTAAGAAAACTTATGGAATGATTGCACGCCTTTTTATAAGAATCAGTAAATTTTACTTGAGGCTCATTTTGTACAAATTAAATCTCAACTGATCGTGTTCGATACATCAATACATGCAGTTTTTATAAGAACCAGTAAATTTGGGTCAAAGTTCATTGTTCTTATATTTTTGCACAGATTGAGTCTCCATTATTCTTAAATGTTCTTATTTCTGCGCCGTTTAATAGTAATCATAAATGCCCTCAGTCAGAATTCGGGGTCAGTTCACGCTGGTGTTTTTGACGTTGCTTTTGAAACGTTTTGAAATAATAACAATTTACAGTATACTTAATGGTAGAGCTAGTGTAACATAATTAATTTTTTCTTATATTTAATAAATATTTTATCTTTTTTTAAGAAGCTCTTCTCAAGCTGAGACGGAATGTTCTTAAATGTTTTGAGGATTTTAGCCTCAAATGTTCTAAAAATGTTCTTAATATAACCATATATATGTATTTGCATAGTGTAAACGCTTTTATGATTTTGATGTTATGAGGCGAAGAAGATACGAGCTCTGATATTTGATGCACACGTAGATAAAGTAAAATAGAAAATAATAAGTTGTTGTTGTAAAATTTCCATGTTTTACTCCAGTTGCAAACAATGTTGCACTATCAACTATTGCCTAATTTCATGATTTTGTGTCGTAATGCAACAAAATAAAGTTCTCGGCCATTCCTCAGCTTCGGGTGTGTTCTAACATGTTCTTAAATTTTGGCCGATTTTCAGCCTCAGGTTCTTAAAAAAAAGCTTCTTACAAAACATAAAGAGTGTACATCTGAAGCCGAGCCTTGATTATTCTTGACGTTGTTCTTGATTTTGGGGTAAAGCGGAGCCTTGTTGTTCTTATAAAAATGCGAGTACAAATCACTTTTCTACCGCTGACACTGAGTCTAGCTCCGTCTTCGAGAAAAAGAAGAATTAATCGGATTAGCACAGACATTAAAAAAAAACTTTATAAGTAGGCATTTAAAGAGTGAACGCCAATATCTTCACTGAATCTCTTCTTGCTAGAAATACAAGCACTCACTGAGTGATACAACGAACATTTCTCTGAACAATTTGAAACACTATTTGAATACGGAGATATCGTATCATCTGTCTTAGCACCTTATAAAACCTTCGAGATTCTGTCTGAATCAAAACGAAATACAAATTTGAGTCGAGGTGCTGTTGTCCGCTCTTAATATTTTAAATAATAACCGATCGAAACCTACCTCTATTTGCGCACGTCGAGGAGTTTCCGAGCAGGAAAATGTAAAACAGTAGAGTCAAAGCGGGATGCTGCCGACAAGTTTCCATACTGATAGTCCGTCGTCCGTCAAGTGAGCCTCAGTTCAGCTGATCGTGAAAATGAGAAACCGACAACGTAACAGACAAGGGAATGGAGGCCGGGAGGGGGGTGAGTGAAGTGGAGAGAATCAATAATATTTTGTTGCTCCAGGCACGTAGTCAGAATATTCCGTTGGGCTTACAATGGGGAGACATGTTATTTCCATCAGGGTATAACAGTAGACGTGCGGAAACTAACACTTGGTAAAATGTACTTTACATGTGCCAATTAAATAAGTAGTTGCATATTGCCTGACAGGACATGTCGGGGCTTCTAGCTTCTTAATTAACTATTCTCCTTGGAAAATTGTTATACTTAACCGGAAGGACCAAGTAATCTATGTGCCGAGTCACCAGAAGAAGTTTGGATTAGGCAAAATGAATTATCAAGTACACAAAAACAGATATAAGGAGATAAGATAAGAACAAGAGTAACCACAAATCAAGGTAACAATAAGTTAACAGCAAAACTAACAATCAGATTCGTCCTGCTTTAATTAGAAATAAATCTTTGGTTTTGGAAGAAGCTGAGAGGCTATAACTTTTGAGCTTATTTTCATCTTCTTTAAAATTAAGCGGATCTGATTCGGATTCGTGATATTACTCACGAAGAATATAAGAAGTTGTCTTGGTCTTATCTTTAAGGCAATCTACTGAGAAACCATTATATTTGACTTCTTGGCGACACCTGCACTTGTGCCAATTAAAAAGAGGCGTTAACAGGAAATATATAACAAAAATCATAATTTAGCAATACTTTGCAACGTAAAAGCGCGCGAGATCATAGGCTAGAATTGATCACGTGACATATAGAATATCAGCGAATGCAAAAGAGCAAATATCGCAGCAACTCCAAAGAGCAATTTGTGTTATTTTAGTTTTTAGGTTGACATTGATTGAAAATTACTAAAAATTCAACCTCTAGGTAAAATGAGGCAAAGCTCGTAAACAAAGCAATTCAGTGCCTCAAAACACAAAATTCGACTAATTTTTGCTTTTACTATTTTTAATGGCGCCCGCGGTTCGCTTGACGAGAAATATATTCACCTTTTCATAGTTTCCCACAAATCTCAGCGAGAAGCGCGCGAAAGCGAGGTCAGGGGGCAAGTGATTGAAACTCTTGTTTGTAAACATTGAATGTTTTTGGTGATAAGTTTGTTACTAGTTTCAAAAATTTTCATTCGCTTTAATGGGATTTGTGGGAAACTATGACAAGGTGAATTGTTGAATCATCAAACAAATAGACTTCCTTTGCGCTGTTATTGCATCGAGTTGTACATGCCTTCGGCTGAAAAGTTGTCCCCAAAGTTTCACGAATTCAGTTTTCTGACAATATGTGAATCTGGAGCAGGTGGGGGTCGAGTCACCACAGGTACCTTAAATTAAATCAATCAGCTATGACGAAATCCAGAAAAAGAAAGAGCGGGTTGACATTAATACAATGGCAAGGTTTCAGATTTTGACCTCAAATATGCAAAAATTGATAAGCAACAGAAATTAGGATATTTTCTAAGGATTTGTATGACTAGTGAGCAAACCTTCCTCTGTAGTACCATTTTCACATATATTTCCTTAGAAGAATTTTGGTTCTATATTCGCTGTTTTTTTTAAGTACTTAACGTTGAGACTTGAAACTACACCTTCTATAGCTAATGTTAACCTGCTCTTTCCATTTCTTAATATCATTTTGTTGTAGCTAATTAATTTAAGGTAGCTGTGGTCACGTGACCCTCACCTGCAAAGGACCTATTGGTCTATAACAAATTAGACCCTGATGAAGCAGCCTATCAGAGTGCTGGATTTGTCAAAGACTAGTGGGTTTCTAATTTAACTCGATAGACGACCGGCCGAGCGTTTTATAATCTTGTCAGAGAACCACTCGCCCCCTGCTTCTCCAATGATCTGCCAACTTTCTGCAGGAATCCATAACATGATAGACAGGCCCTATGCCGCATAAAGTTTTAGTCATAAATCTGTTCATATGATGCCTGCTTCCCGAGCTGGTCCGCTTACCGTGCCCTCATATAAACACATCAGAAATTATACAAAGGATTTGGAGGTAAGGAGCATACAAAGAGGCCCTAAGATAGTAACATTTACCAATGGTAAATGAAGTGCGGCGAGTGACCGCCATATAAATACCATAATATGGTTTTTTAAACAACAGCTCCGACGAGATCTCCTATTCAACTCCGAACAGACATGAAACCGAGGCTATTTTACAAGATCCGTCCAGGTACCCAAAAATCTCTCAAACGATCCTGGCTAGGCATGACATAATTTATAAGCAACGATGTTGTCGTGAATAAGAAAAATTAAAAAGACACATTTAATGAATGTATATTACAACATTATATTCATGACATAAGAGCAGATAAATATATAAATAAAACAATAGTTTGGCATAGGCAATGCTATTCTCCGTTTGAGAGGAAAATAAAACAATTGTTCAGAGCGAAACTTATTGTAAAGAATCTAAAAGAAAAGTAATTATACATGTTACTTAAAATATTAACACATTTTCTACTCACAAAATCGTTATGAAACTTCAGATAACTTTTAATTTTTCCTGCGTCAAAATAATAATAAATACGTATTTATAATAAAATATATTAAATCTTTGGTCTTTATAGGTAAAAAACTAGCCAATAAACTGATAACCCAGTTTTTTCTAGTCTTCCAGTCCGATAACCGTACGATTCCGTTTTCTAGTCCACGAGAAGCCGCTTGGTTTATATTTCTTGTGATAAAGTCCATCGCTTTTCGGAATCCGTTGATTACAAGTCGTATTCAAGGTTAGTTGTATCCGCCTATGACAAATGATAACCATATCAAAAACATATTTTGAGCTAATACGGCAATGTAAAACAAGATTAAAATATCTCTATGATAATACTAGTAATAATGATAATAATAACAACAAATTATTTTAACATCCAGTCAGAAGACCGCAAAACTAAAAGAGCTTTATATACATTTTATTCGATCCTAAATGGCGGCTACTTTGATATTCTTTTGTTTTCATTCAAATTAGCCCTGCTTGCCTCATTTTAAGTAAAATATTTTTTAAAAGTTGAACTTAAGAACGAGGTAAGAAGGGCTAATTTGAATGTAGACAAAAGAATATTAAAATCGCTACCATTGAGGAAGACGATTAAAAGCTTAGTGTGAACAGGTATACGATATATAGTGTAGAATTTATTCATAAATGGCGCTGATGTGTTGTATTCTTTTGTCCACATTAAAATTAGTATCTGTAGCCTCATTCTTGATTTAAACTTTCAAAAGTAAATGTTACCCAAAACGAAGATAATCAGTCTAAATGATGAATGTAGATAAAAGAATATCAAAATCTCTAATATTAACTTTCAAAAGTTGTGTTATTGCCGGTTTCATATGACGTCATAGTGGCCATGTTGTTTTGATATTCTTTTGTATCCCAGAACAAAATAATTTTGATGATTTCTTTTGTGTAGGGCACCAACATGGCCGATTCGTCTTTGGCGTCTCTAGCCAGTGAATGAATTTGCCAAGTTTGCTGTTATGGATTTGAAAGCTGCAAACACCGATTCCCTGACAAAATTTTTTACTGAATCAGGAACAAGCTAAGCATAATTACCGTCGTTGCGACTGAATATCTTCATCAATTCACGAATCAATGTGCAAAAACAAAGGCGAAGAAAAATTTTAAAATTCATTCAAAAACAGAAGACCAAAAGTTAAGTTCATACATGACAAAACATCTCCAAAACCATTACGTTTCTAATATATTATCTTAAAATTTCCCTATTTCTCTAATCGCTCTTTTAACACAACCACTTTTCCCAAAACAATAATTTAAAATTGTGGTTCTTGCAATTGTTCAATTCTGCTAACTAAGAAAACAAATTCTAAACCGAACTAAACTAAATTCTCTCCCTAGCTGAAACCAATTTTAATGAAACATTTTAGGAAAACATAAAGAACAAAATTCCAACTGATAATTTTTTTAAAATGTGCTCCTACCTCTTTTACTGCAATCTACATTTCGCATCCAGTCGCAAACACCAATCTTGGGGTTAAAAAACAAGGGCTTAGGACAGTCCCTAATGTACAGTTCCCAATGGGAGCAGACAATGTACTTGGAGCATTTCCTGGGATGCGGGTAAGTGCCATCTTTTGTTCTTTTACATGTGATTTTCTCCGCTATTGAAAAACAAGCTATAATTTAGAAATACATCGCCGTTGCATATAGCGCTACAAATTAGTCATATAAATCTGCACCTATAACTAGAAATGTATAAGTCGCATAGCTCCAAAACAAACAAAATCAACAACAACAACAACAAAAAATAATAAATAACTGCAATAAGATCTTTCCTCAGAACAAATCGTGGCGGTACGTCTGTCGGTTTAACAACAATAACTGGTCGGTCACCCACGAATCGAGAGGAATTTGAACTGATTTTATGTAAAAAGTGAAGCAGGATTTTCCAGATATTTTCGGTTAGCTTGTGATAAAAATTGTTATGTTACTACGCTGTTTAATTTGCGTATCCTAGGCAACGTTCTTGATACCGAACATATTACACTAACTCTATTAGAAGCAAAGACGAGGTATTAAAATTATGGGTAGTGCAAAGCCAAATCTATTGTACAGAAATTCGTGCCATGTGTTGTCTTGTCTTTTCATTGGCGCGCTTGTTACTTTTTCTCAGTTTATTCAAATTAATTATTTACGGAAAATAACTTTTACTTACGTGGTTGGGTTTTCAAAGTCACCGACAAATATTTCCACTTGTTCTGTGATACCACCTGGTTGAGTTCATTCTTGGCATATACCTTGAACTTGAATACAGTTGATGCCTTCAGCCCAGTTACTATGACGCTTGATCCAGTGACGGAGTCTCTCCTAGGTAAGAATCTGACATTTCTTCGGCAGGTGTAACAGTAACTTTTTAGTGCCTTTGAGCACATATCACACTCAACTGTGTAGTGAGTGGCCGAGGGTGAGGGGAACCAGGAAATGAAGACAGTTGTTGAGTTAACTGCAGTGGTCACATTGATCGTGGGCGCAGGTGGCAAAGCTATGATAGTTGGAAGTAAAAAAAGCAATTTTAACACAAGCTCATGTTAGGTGAATATAAAAGAATTCACCTTAAAAATATCTTTATTCTCTGAAGTTTATATTATTTTTAAAACTTATACCTTAGTTTTGGGCGCAGTTGAAAGCAGCTGAATCAATTAAGAAACGATTAGGTGGAGATCTACAATTGCACATGTGTGCTGATGGTAATTAAACAGGGCTCCACAAAATAGGACAGTATGGCCTCTGGGACAGAGGGAATAAGCCTGTACAGAAACGCTAAATCCTGGTTCACATAGAATCGTTTCAGTCGTCCCAATGTGGTTGGTATGTGGATGGAAAATAAACATAAGTGTGTTGCACATGGGAAATAATTCGACCTATAAAAGATAACGTGGCTAAACGGGTGATTAACAAAGTACGAATATAAACACACAAAAAAGACAAAAAAGGTTCAAATCTTTTTGTTTTGCTTTATCAGCCTTGAGTTGACATTACTACGTGTTTGTACCTACTCGACGACGCATTCAGTAGTTTTTCCAAATTAAAACTATTTACTTAGGTGTGAATATCTATTATACGAGTTTGAATAACTCACCTTTACATGGTTTGTTTTCGTCAATAGGCACACGGTAGTAACCATTGTTGCAATCGCATGTGTCTCTTAAACAGGCAGGCTTAGTATTTAGGGGACATGCGCGACACTTCGTGTTTGCAGCCCTGTCCTTAAAATGTCCTGGAGGACATTCTGTGAGATTAAAAATATTACTCACTTTTAGTATTGGTCTACTGTAAGTGAGGTAGTCCGAAATGCTCGGGACTAGACTAGGTTCCAGATTCCCTTTCATGGAGTTTGGCCTCCTTTGTTTAATTTTGTGTTTCTTCGTCAATTGTATTCGGCATTCCTCAAACAGAATTGCACTGAAAATCCAAGCCTAAGATTACGGAATCGGACGAAATAAACATTTTAGTTATTGTTCATTCAATTTCTATATAATTTTGTTCCCTTGTTTTTGATGTAATTTTTTAGATAGTTATTACATATTTTATTTAAAATATGCCGGATATAGCGCGATTGGCCCTATTTGCTTACACTTAGAGAAAGTTAGTACGGAAAGCTATGTGGCTCATTAATTTTACTTAGCTCTAAAGCAAATCGACTGATGGATTTTTTTTTATTGAAATACAGGTTAAATTTGTGGAACACTAGAGGATTGTTCATAGTGAGTTATCAGTTTTATTTTCTTATATTTGCGTGGAACATAACGTGGCTATAAACCGAAACAGCAGCAACAGAGAAATAAAACTGTAATAATTGGAATTGATTTTCAAAATTGCAACGCAAACATGTCACATTTCAAGACGGCGCGGCCCGCGTGAAATCTAAACTATGGAACAAAACACTAAATCGCTTGGCGTGAACTATATACAGAGAATTATCAAATTTGAGCTGCTGATGTTGACACAGGTTGAGGAAAAATCTTATTCGAGATTGATATTGTTTCACAGCGGAGGCTCTCTTGACCTTAATGTGCCTTTATCTCTCATCGAGAAACAGATCCCGCGATATGTTCTAAATGTTAAAAACGTTTTCAAAAAAAAGTTTTTTCTGAGTGTATGAGACCCCTATGATAAATATTGTTTCTGTGCAAGAAGGCAATTTTTTTAAAATGGAAATTTTCTTAGGAATACTGGATTTGTGTCAATGGTTTCGCGTTTTATACGACACAAATATCTTTCTTACATTGCATGTATAGAGATAAAATTTTTGTCCCTAACCTCAGTTTCTTTGCCTTTTTGAAGTTTTGATTTCATTTTTGTTAATTTTGATCTTTTCTCCGCCTAATGATACATGCTACTAAAGCAGAATGTGAACAGTGTCGACGTGGTGATGACGTCATTAAACATTCACCCTATGTGGTTGATGTACATATGACCTCGGAGACAGCACTACAGCCTGTTGTGATTAGCTGTTATTGAGTTTACCAGGGAGGTTTTTAATTTACTGAGAAGAGAACTATGCCAATAACGACATATCATGTGCCAGTGTACTGTAAAAACTAGGTGATCGTACTCATTCCACTAGTTACCCATATGTCATGTCATCTGAAAAAATTTTGGCACATCATCACAATAAATTTAACAATACCTTCACATTTTCCATTCTTGTGAGCATAACCCGGCCGACAGAAACAGGTGGCGTCTGAATTTAATAACCATTTACCGGAACTTAAGCACCGACCGACCAACGTTGTCTTGTTCAGAGAGTTCTTGTCCTTACAGCGGCCTTCTCTCAAAACAGGTTGCTGCGAACTGTCTGATGGCGCCACTGTCTCCTGAAAGAGCACCATACCATTTCTCGCCAGCACTCCGCATTTATTGTAAGTAAATTGAACACTCTTGATTGACACACATGCACCACGATCATGAAAAGCCAAGTAGAGTCCTTCGGCTGATTTGTCTCGGGTCACGGATACTTTCACTGTTTTATACATCTCCCCCGTTGCTGTAAGTGGCGAGTTTATCATTTGAAACTGTCCTCGCCTCCTTGGATCTACGCCTGGGGTCTTGCCAGATTGACGCAAATACAAGAAAAGTTTCTCTTTACAGAACCGATGTTTAGAATCACAAGTATTAAGTCTATACGTTATTGAGATGTCAATCATGTTTGCTTCTGTGGTGTTGATGTATTCGGATCTCAGCCATACCGAGGGTTCACGTTTTGCTCCCAAGCTGCAAATGCCATACGGACTTTCTTCAGAGGCCTGGTTCCACTGTTTACACAAAAGAGAACGGAAGGTAAGACCGAGTCAAGGTCAGTAAATACAAAATGCTTATATTTTTGCATGGTAAAAATAAAATTATATGTAACAATAAAAAAGTCTGTTAATCCCCAGGGAAGGCTCCCATATATCGTAGGGCGGGAATGATTGTCGGAGATTTTCAAAAGTACCCCTAAAAGATACCGGCGTCTTACAAAGGTGGGCGTGGCAACAAAAATTGTTACCCTTAAAGATACCAGCTAAAAGTTTAAATGTATCAATGCATTGAGTTACAGGTTAATAACTCGACATAATTAAACGATAAAAAGGAAATTTAAAAGCTGTCGTTGCTGCTCTTATTATGCAGTATGTTATGTTGTTGCTGTTATTATTATGTAATATGTTATGTCGTTGCTGTTTATTATTATGTAATATGTTATGTCGTTGCTGTTATAATTATGTAGTATGTTATGTCGTTGCTGTTATTATTATGTAATATGTTATGTCGTTGCTGTTATTATTATGTAATATGTTATGTCGTTGCTGTTATTATTATGTAGTATGTTATGTCGTTGCTGTTATTATTATGTAATATGTTATGTCGTTGCTGTTGTTATTATGTAGTATGTTATGTCGTTGCTGTTATTAATTATTACGTAGTATGTTATGTCGTTGCTGTTATTAATTATTATGTAGTATGTTATGTCGTTGCTGTTATTAATTATTATGTAGTATGTTATGTCGTTGCTGTTATTATTATGTAGTATGTTATGTCGTTGCTGTTATAATTATGTAGTATGTTATGTCGTTGCTGTTACTAATTATTATTCAGTATGTTATGTCGTTACTGTTATTATTATGTAGTATGTTATGTAGTTGATGTTATCATTATGTAACATATTATTATCCTAGATACCCTTTAAGATACCAGCTTAGACTTTGGTGGCCCAAAAACCTTTTAGACACCCTAAAAGATACCAGATCTCTCATTTTGACCCTTAAAAGATACAACGATCATCCCCACCCGTTGCTAACTGAAGTCCCCCTCCTGGATGTTAATCGTGCTTCAAAAGTTATACTTCATCAGAAATGGAAGTCATTCTTCAACTTGCATTAACAAAGGAGCTGTTTTGACCGAGTTCTTTCTTGAGGGTAGACATGGTCCCCCGAGCTATTGACGTAATAAATTATATAAACAAGCATAAATTTCATAACACAGTTATTGAGGATTACTTACTTGTCCAATATCGTGTGAAGGATCGTCAACTTTGTTAAATCCCCTCCAATGCCAGCGTTCCTTTAACTTTGTCCTGAAAAGCGTTACTGGAATAACACAAAATGTAGAGAAAAAAATA
>JAOBYJ020014501.1:0-12112 GCA_025403565.2 Palythoa heliodiscus
AATAGGAAAAGAGAGAACAAAAACATAGAACAAAGCAAGCCACCAAGTTTCATAACCATTTAACTCTACTAACTATGGTCATAAGATCCGTTTAAAATATTCATATTTTTATAATATTTATTAATGGTCAGATTAGTTACTTTTTATTGAAATATGAAGGAATTATTGATGGGAAGCTGACTTGTTGAAGAAAGATAAGCATGGCATGGTATATGTCTATATTTCTCTATGTGTGTAGATATATTTTAGCTTATTAACCTAAATATTGACATTTTTAGCATAGCTTTTGTTTATTTGACTTTAATTTACATTTTAGTTCTTTTTCCATATTAATAGTGAATTGTTTTCCCATGAAGGGGCACAGAATTTGAGATTAGAAACAGACAGAACGGCAGTGATTGATAAATATAGCTCCATCACTAGAAATCTTCTTTCTGTACATTACGTGATCAGTGGTTTTCCTTTCTGTTTTGTCCAGTGCCCATTTGAAGACGAAAATAGGATGGGCCTCTATGAGAAAATCAAAACTCGGCAGTAAGTCGTTTCTCTGCTTTAAGATACTGTGGTTCGTGTCATTTCTTTTATTTATTTTTGTTTGAAAATGAGTGATGTTATTGGGGTTTGAATGCGCTGGATTTTTGTCGAGCATGATCTTAAACCTATTTTTGATCTTACAGTGACGTCATTGTCGATCGTCAATGTGCACTGTGTCAACACATGCAAAAGATTTAGAATTTACTCATTATTACTAGAAGCAGTAAAATAACAACAAAGAAAAAGAAAATAATTGAATTGGGCAAAATACTACCCTCAAGAAGTCTGTTTCTATGGCAACGCAAGAACCCCTTATAATTTTTATGTTATAAACATAAAACCCGATAATTTTAAGGAAAAGTCAAAAAATTTGGCTACCATTGCTTTAATATTATCAAATTTCTCGCTGTTTGAAAGCCGTGTAAGATAGGAGGGAAGCTCGGCTGGCCAACAATATTATCTCAAAAATAAGAGCGTTCTTTGACTTTTTTCTACCTGGGCATCTCAAATTTGATAATTCTCTGTATATAGTTTACGCCAAGCGGTTTGATTTGATTATTTCCACAGTTTGAATTTCCCGCGGGCCGCCATCTTGAAATGTGACGTGTTTGCATTGCAGTGCCAGACCCCCACTCGTTCATTGCTATTGTTTTTATCAAGAGTAGACTGTAGAGACTGGCACTGCAACGCAAACACATTTCTAGATGGCGGCCCGCAGGAAATTCAGACTGGAAATGATCAAAACAAATCACTTGGAGTGAACTATATACAGAGAATTATCAAATTTGAGCCACTGATGTAGGAAAAAGCTAAAGAAAACTCTTTTTTGAGGTTAATATTGTTCGACAGCCAAGGTTCCCTTTAATAATACCTTTACGAGTCGCCGTGTTTTTTATAAATCTTTTTTCCTTCAACCCAACAGGTTGGAATTCCCAGAAAGGTATGCAAACAGCTGCTATTCTAACCACAAGGTCCCAAGTTCAAATCCCAGCCTAGCCGAGTGTTAAACATTTGTGTGACCTTCTTTCCGCCAAAGTTGATTCAGCTTTCCATCCTTACGAGGTCGGTAAAATGAGTACCAGCTTCTGCTGGGGGCTAACCTGCGATGGATTAGTGTCCTGTCCAGGGGGAGTTAGTGATTCTCATTCGCTTAGCACTATAATAATAATAATGATAATAATAATGATAATAATTATTACTCTAGAAGAAAATGACCAAACACCGGGGTAGTCTTTTCATCCCGGGATGAGAAGTCTCATGTAAACAGACCCTTAGCTGTCCCTCTTTAAACCAATACTGAAATGTTGTAATTGCTCTGTTTCAGCCCAGCGATAAACCCACAGTTAGAAGATTTAATTAATCGGATGCTCACGAAAAACCCCATTGAAAGGATATCATTGCCAGAAATCAAGGTTTGATCTGTTCTGTTTTCAAATTCCGTTTACCACTGACAACTATGTGTGCAGATTCATTTCAAAAGGGCTCAACTCACTCAAGTTGATTAATTGGAACATGGATTTTGGTACTATATATCGACAATAATCCTAATCAATGTTCGTAGCTCGTATTTATCATGTCTTTTTTTCGGATCATATTAACCCATTAAGCCCCAAAGTCGACAAATGACATATTGGTAAATTCTCCCCGCTGAGCTCCATACTTTCTATATAAGCAATTTGGGAGAATTTGGCTTTTTAACTTCCACAGTTTCATCCACTTGATCAATTCCTTATTTTTCATTACCAGTTATTAGTATATTTTGTTTGAATTATGCAAGGAGAAGTAAGATATCGATAACTTGCCTGAGTCACAAACCCTGTTGTAATAAAATGCCTTTGCGGTCGTATTTAATTGGAGCATTTACCGTGCTGTTTTAGGAACACGCCTGGGTGACAAGAGGTGGAAAAGAACCTCTTATTTCAACAGCTGAGAACTGCCGAGTCATCGAAGTATCAGATGAAGAAATCCTAAACAGTGTCCGGTCAATACCAAGATTAAAAACACTGGTAAGTTTTGAAAACTTGCAAGCCTTCAACAACTAAATTTTGTTCGAAAGTAAACAGCCGGAAGTGACGTGTTTGTTGCGTTATATTTCCATATTTGTAAACACGCCTGACTAAGTTGTAAAGGAGCGGTTCCTCAGGTTTTTTTGTGAGTTTTTCTTGCTTGCGAGTTGAAAAAAGCGAAGCGAAACAAGAGATCATTAAAACAATGTAAAAACTTGTACTGTGAGTTTATTTGGTTGTTGCCAACAATTTAGAGGTCGTCCTTGTTTCCGTTAGTACAAATCACTGGCATGTTTTATTTAAAAAAAGGCTAGTCTGAAAATCCAGTTTTCAGCAAAATTGTTATTTTTACATAACAGATACGTGTGCTTGTGTAAATAGTATTGTTCATTCAATCAAGCCTACTTATAAACAGTCATGTATTTCTGTATGTTGTTTAGTCGTATGAAAGAAAAAATACACTCGGTTAAAAACATTATTATACGAGAACTTATTAAAGATTATTTAGTGAGTTCGATGCTTACATTTGTATAAGCAGGTGGAAAATGTTTCTTAGAAATTTGTGAAATGTGGAGGTTCTGTGTACATGTCTTGTAGGACTACCCCTGCAAACGTTTGCTGCGGGGGAGCCATTTTGTAGAATACACCAATTTATGCATAAAATTCTCGATTTTAGTCGCCCTGCACGAGATTAAGTTGCGTTCTCCTTCGTCAAACGCGACATGGTCTTTTCCGTTCAAACTCATGATTTTTGTTTAGTCCAATGTTAAGCGCTCTAAATAGGTTCCAATAATATTATTATTTATTACTATTATGCAATTTTTTAGAAAGAGGCAAGCTGTGGAGAATATGACGCATGTATTCTAGTTTCACATATTCAGCTACATTGATGTACATGAAAAAAATCTAAAGTGTGAATAGAAGTTTGACTCGGAGCACGTAGTTTTAATAAGCACCGTACCACGTCGATCAGAGAAATATTTCATGCTTACTTCTACTAAACGCGTGGCACTAGTACTGATTCTCAGAAACCTACTTTTTCTTTCGTTATGGACGTGTTTACCCTGCTTGGAAGAGGTTTCCTTATTTTCTCTTCTCTAAAAGAGAAGGAAAGGAAATCTTTGCACGGAGCTGCTCGGATTCCTGTCGAGTATGCGCGAAAGTAACGTCATAATGGTAACGCGGGCTAGAATTCTGTCAGCGGTTTAAGTCAGCTGGCTCATAAATAATCAGCAGATGCTTCGCATCACGACATGTATCAAAACTCAAACTGGTTATAACAGGTTTTTCAACCAGTTTTGATTTGATTTATTCGTCCAGCATTTTGAATTTGAAAAACAAGATGAAAATCAATGCAAAACTTTTCGGTCTTTTGTGAGGAAAAGGCAGATAATCGAACCTTGTTTGGCGACACGGTGACTCCTTTTTCTCATCTTTGAGTTTGTTTTTAAAACGAAGTATTTATTATCAAAAGGAACTTACCGGTAGATAACGAATTTCAAATAAAGATTACGCTTAAAATCCGACGTTTCGGAACTACCATGTTCCATTATCAAGGAGTTACGAAATACTTGGCAAAATTCAGTTCTTAATTCAGGCTTGATAATGGAACATGGTAGTTCCGAAACGTCGGATTTTAAGCGTAATCTTTATTTTAAATTCGAAATATTTATTCTTATGTAATTAAACTAATAAGTAAGCACAACAGCGGTGTACGTAGCTCATAGCAAAGAAATGTAAATAAGATAAGAGAAAAGAAAAAAAAATTTTGAACAGAACCGAGCAAAACTTTAGTGGAGGGTAAATGAGGAAACCTCAGCCCAAAGTTAGTAAAGTGGACTGGTTACGAAACTTAGAAAACTACAAAGAAGATTGCAATGCTGCTTTGTTTCATGTTGTGTGCACTGTCACGGTTATAATCTTTTATTGTCGATGTGATGGCTCGTTAGTCTATTGGCCGTTTCCTTATTTACATCCGAAAACCTTTTGTAATCTGTGCACTCTCGACGTCATATTTCAATAGGGATAGAGAGAACAAAAAGATAGACCAAAGAAATCCACCAAGTTTCCTAACCATTTTACTCTACTAACTATGCTCAGCCAAGCAGGAAACGACTTGTTTTTTACCGAAAACGTGCCCGTAAGTAATATCGTGGATTCATAGGACGCCCACATTGTATATATAACACACGTTCTTGTTGCTTTCCAGATTCTTGTCAAGAGTATGCTAAAGCACAGAACATTCGGCAGTCAAGCAAAGCTGTCGAGAATGCGTTCACACTCCCAACCCACTGTGGCAGAAAGTTGAATATACGTTACTATACAAAAGAATAAAATATTTTAATTTATTTAGGCGCATAGAGCGATTTTCAGTCAGTTTTTTAATTTTTTGTTCAAAATTTTTAGCGGACTATAGATAAAATACATATAGCTAGATATAAAGTTGCCAAGAGACATCGTAATTTATAAAAGTAAGCATTCGTTGTTAGAATTGGGCCTCTCTTAGCTGATGTTACACGAGGTAATTTTTGCGTGCAGCTTGTCTCGTAACGCCATTGCTGTCCATGTTACACGTGGACGTTCCAGTAAGCCGCCGGGGGGCATATTAATTTTCATGCCCTTTAGACAGGGATTGTATTTGGGAAGGGGCTTTCTAAAGCTCACAGACAGCCTAAGAAACGGTTTTAGACCTGATTCAGTCTGTATCTCTTTTGTGGTTTAAACATGCTATGTCCAAACAGAACCAAATACTCTCTTGTACTGCAGGAATATTTTATACTGAAGAAACACTGAATATATCTTAATAATCGAGTGCGAGTTCTGTCTGGGAAAATATTTGCCCGAGGTCTTTCACTGCACTGACCGAACGAAACGAGGTTTGTACGAAAGACCGAGGGCAAAATATTCTCACGGACAGACCGAGCAAACGAGGTCATTAAGATATTTATTACATGGCTTCATTTTTAGGTGAGTAAAAAGACATTAAAGTCAGTGTGATCTCGCAAGTTCTCTGCGCGCTCGAGTTCACGAGAAATCGGTCTTGTACGGCAGGTTATTGGACTAATTTTCACCCAATAAGCGCACGGGATTTGGTTATTTGCCCTTGAGAAATCGTTCTTGTACGGCAGGTTATTGGACTTATTTTCACCTAATAAGCGCTCAGCCTTTGGTTATTGGCCCTAGAGAAATCGTTCTTGAACGGCACGTTAGTGGACTAATTTTCATACAATATGCGCACAGGATTTGGTTATTGGCCCTAGAAATATATATTGCCATGTAATAAATAACAGTAATACACAGGTAAACATAAGAGAGCTAAGAACTGGTGCACAATATTCCGGTATAACAGGGTAATTAGGGCGACGGAGGAGACTTGGGAGTGTGGAAACTCAAGTCATTGCGAGGAGGCTTATGAGAGCGTTTACGGTATTTTATCCAAATCGATCGTAGAATATATTACTATCGTACATACTTACTCGGGTTTAATTTGAGGCAGTTCCTGCCTATTTTCCATCGACCAAACTGTCATATTTACGGTGGCGTGGTTGGAGAAGTGGTATCATTTCTGCCTTCCAGCCACAAGGTGTCGGGTTCAAACCGAGCATTGAACATTTTTGTGACCTTCTTTTGTTGATTCAGCTTCCGATCTTTACGAGGTGGGTAAAACGAATAACAGCAACGGATTAGTGCCCTTTCCAGGAGGGGGGGGGAACGACTCTCACCCATTTAAGAGGGGCTTCTAGCCACATTTTAGGCAGTTGGTAGAGAGAAGTGAAGGAGGATTTGGAAAGGAAAAAGTTTGAGGACGGATGCCAAACCGTCTCTCCTAACAGATGGAAGGTTTAGCTTTGGTTAGCAGACGGTTTGACATCCACCCATAACAACTATTAACTCTAAATATTTTATTAAACATCACAAAATTTCACTACAATTCAAAGTTTCTCTAAAAAAACATCTTTTTCCGGCCCCGTTTAAACCTCATCGAAATATCTGGTTCAAATATTTATTGAGTTCTTCTCATTTACCGATCTATGTCCCTAGGATGGGGAATTGGAAATTTCCTAATATTCATTGCGATATTGGGCCAAAATGTCTCAAAATTTGACAAAAATGACCTGTTTGACTGTATGCCCACTCGTCCCTTCCCCCCTTAACACTGCAAAAACTGAAAATAGGCACCGACTTCAAAGGTCCGCGAGCCTCGTAAACGGATTTAGCTTTTAAAAAAACAATTGTTTTGAGTTGAGTTTGCTTAGCAAATTTGGCTCAACATTCTATTTTTAACTTCCTTCTAACGAGAACTGACAGGCTCTGTATACATAATTATATTTTATAGCCACATAATTTCCATTTGTCGATCACGGTATCTTTTTTTGCTGCCATGAAGTAATTGTTATGAAATTTAACAATCAAGTGTACAAAGATTATGACAGTTAATGAACATTCGAATACCACATAATATTAATGCATATATAATATACCTATATGATAGAGATGATTTCCTAAATGCGAACCCCGTAACTTGTAGCCTCGTCGTTCTTTTGTTGTTTCTTTCTCCGAGAAACTTGAGGAGCCGGTTCCCAAAACTGATGAATACACGATTGTACAGCCATAAAAACCATGTATATTGTTGAAACTAAGAAAACAGAGTAGTTACTGTACATCAGAAAGGTGCAATTCCATAATTGGTTGCTCTTTCAAATAGCATAGATCTGTACATTGATGGCTAAGACAATTCGAAAGTTAGTCTGTGGCTTGTCAACTTAGGGTCTTACGAAAACAATCAAGAATGGAATTCATCAGATTCTTGTAGAGAAGGGAACGGCACAAGGAACGTCCTAATATGAGTTTGAAGACCTTTGGTATTATTCACAATGCCTTGCGTAATTTTTAGTCCACTTTAAAATAACTGATCAGTCATACTCTGACAAATGTTTTATTAGTTTTATATAAGAATTATCAACAAATGACGATCTTTATTAATAAATTTTAACAAGCTGCTCGCTCTTTAAATTAGTATAGGTAATCATACGACTACGAATTCAATTTGGAAATAATTTGCACGAGTGGGTTTTTCAAAAAGTATCGAAATTGCATGAGCCCGTAGGGCGAATGCAATTCTACCTTTTTGAAAAACACACAAGTGCAAATTATTTCCAAATTGAACGAGAAAAGTGGTATGATTACCTTTTAATAATATACATGAAAAAATTCTCGAAAAGTCGTGTGATTACTTTTTAATAATTATACATAACAAAATTACTGAGCAAGTTCCGGTTTGTAGGTGATGTACGCATATTATGTGATAAATAATCGTATTTAAAGTAATCGTAGTAGTAGTAGTCGTAATCGTTAAATTAGTAATTGTAGTCGTAATCGTAGTCGTAATTAAAATCGCGTATCGTAGTTATCGTAATTGTAGTCGTAGACGTAATCGTATTTGTAGTCGCAATCATAGAGGTAATCAATATCGTAATCATTGTCGTGATCGTAGTCGTAATCGTAGTTACAAAAGTCGTTATCTTAAAAGTTGTAATCGTATTTGTAGTAGTCGTAACCCTAATCGTAGTAGTCATAATCGTTGTCGTAGTAATCGTAATCGCAATCGCAGTAGTCGTAATCGAGGTCGTAGTAGTCATAATCGTAGTCGTAGTAGTCAAAGTCGTAATCGTAGTCGTAATCGTTGTCGTAATCGTAGTCGTAATCGTTGTCGTAATCGTAGTCGTAATCGTAGTCGTAGTAGTCATAATTGTTTTCGTGATGGTGGTAATCGTAGTCGTAATCATTTCTGTGGTTGTATTCGTGATCGCAGTCGCAATCGTAATCATAAACAAATTATTTGATTCGTTCTAACCAAACCCTATTGCTTATAAGCCAGTCTGTTAATAAATTGCACTGAATTAACTGTTTTTGCACTGAATTAACTATTTTTGCACTGAATTAACTAAACTGCACTGCTCTCAGCCAATCAGAATCAAGAAATTTTTTCATGTATATTATTAGCTCTGATATTTTGTGAACAGCAAAACACAGCAAGCACAGATGCATTGTGGGTAATAACTGAAGGTCTTCTACCAACCTTGTTCGTTCGTTCATCACCTCGGAAACATTTATTCGCCTTCGTATATATAACTATGAACAAGTGTTAAAAGATTACTTGCTTCGAAACAATGTTGCCAAATTACGAAACTCGGAATAGATAAATATATTATATATATTACATTACTTAAGAAAAATAAGGATCGGACTAATTGAAAACTCAAAACAAGTTTATGTTGGACAATAAAGTATTACTAGCAAGTTATCCAAGGTATCGACAAAAAGTTTCAATGAAAGGCTTCCAGCTGTAAGAATTTTCGGCTTCCAGGCGATATCCTTTGCGAATATTTGTTCGTGTTCCACAAGAAGGAACGGAACGCTTGGTAAGGCGTGCATGTAAGTCTGAGGTTTTAGAGTGTACGGGGAAAATGAAAAGTTCGCTAAAGCCGTCCCTACTTATTTTTATGGTTGTCTCGTAGCTCGGTTTGGGAAAGGAAAAAATATAGCAGCAATAGGGCAATCGAACATTAGAAATAAACCTTAAAATAAAGTTTTGTCTAATGGCTTGCCATATTGTTGCCAGCTCCGCGTTTTGCATGTATGTATAAACATATGCATACCCGCCATCAAATTTTATTGGAGCACCGGCCGTTTAGTTTTATCAGTTTTAATTCTGAAAATGTAACCGCGAAGGAGTTCCCCAGTCCAGAAACCACAAAAGGACTAGTTACCCAAACAAACGCAGAAATCAATGCTGCATGTGTTGATCCTTTAAAGCGCCAGTTGAAACGGATCAAACATGTTTGTCAAACATCCAACATTCTCGGCCCCAACATATTTGATATGTTTGAAGACCACGATCAAACATGTTGGATGGTGTTGGATGGTGTTGGATGATGATGGATGGTGTTGGATAATGTTGAATGGTGTTAGATGATGTTGGATGGTGTTGGATAATGTTGGATGAAGTTTGATTTGGTTCAGTTGACCATCCAACAGTCATCCAACATTTTGGCTTGCGCGACCAAAAAGAGGACGCAGTGTGTCTTACGCTACTTCACTGCAACATATTTGATGGTGTTGGATATCTTTGAACACTTCCGCATCCAACACTGGTCAAACACCGTCCAACGTCACCAATCAATGCTGGATAACGTTTGACAAACATGTTTAATCAGATTAAATGGGCCTTTATTGTGTTGTTTCCAAAAGTGACACAAGATAAGAAGGCATCGCACGTGTAACGTGCCTAAACAAACTTAATCATACATTGCAGAGCGTACATTAAAGCTACAACAACAATTTATATTTGCTCTTAAAAGCTGACTTACATTCAGATTTTTGTTATAAAAGTAAGTATAATATATTGTTTAAACATAAACAATAGCATTGCTTTCTGTGATTGTTTGGCTAACAAGACCCAGTCCTTTTGAAATTTCTGGAGTATTTTTTTTTGGCAAAACTTCGAAAACGGAAAAACTAGGTCGGTTGGCGACGAGAAACAAAAATAAGAGGGGATGATTAAACAAGCAAAAAGGAGAAACCTATCAAATTCGCTGAGGTATTTGCTTAGACAGGTTGCTAGTACATCTCGCTGTTTCAAGACAGCCAAAGTCTGCTAAGTTCAGATTTAAAAGGATGGCTTCCAAGTTGTTGTACAAGCGCTGTGAGCTGTGAAATGTAGAACAGTAGAAGTTCAGAGGTTAAAAATACCAACATGTGAAAGCATCTTGTATAAAATAGTTGCTTGCATCAGCAACCGTCAAGATTCTGGGGAATCCCTGCAAGTTTGTTTACCAGCGCTAGCTCTTGCGAGCTCGTGGATATTCTGGCCAAGGAACAAAGTGGAGATCCACGGTGGTGGTGGTGGCGGCGGCGGCGGCGGTGGTGGTGGTGGTGGTGGTAGTAGTAGTAGTAGTAGTAGTACACAGAAATAACCGCCCATGTAACACAATCGGGAATCCGGCAAAATTTTATCGTTGGAATCTGAAATCCACAACTGTGGAATTCAGGATCCAGGTTTATTTGGAATCTGGAATCCAGGAATTTAAGAATCCTGAATCCTCTTTTTGACAGACAATCCTTTTTTTAAAAAAGTTTTGAAAAGTGGCATAGTTTAAGGAGTCCAACGGCAATTAAAGAGTAAATAAAAAAACAAATAAAACTGCCAAACATTGACTTACGCAAGGCAAAAGTATGAAATCTGAGATCCAGAAGTTTGGGTTTGACTTGCAACCTCGACTCCAAATTATTGGAATCCAGATTCTTGAGGAATGAAATCTGGAATCCACAGGGTCCAAATCCAGAATCCAGGTTGTAATCCAAATTGTCGAAACCTCTTTGCCATGGATTCTGTTACATGGGTGGAATTAAATAATATAGCATAACTTGTACGTGCATAAATACCACTGATGATATTCATAATTGTCCCAACTTTCATTTGCCTAATAACTCGCAAAATTGCATTTAAGAATTTTGAAATAGAACTCCTGGTAAATTTTATGCCCAAATAGCGTTAAAATTATGCTAGTACCTGTATAATTTTGACCCAAATTTCCATGTCTACCTTGAGCTGCCCAAACTATATACAAATGATAACAGCAACTTTATTTGCCCTCATGAATCATTTTCAATTACATGTTGGAGTAAAAGTAGTGAGGGGATACAGGCACCCTCGAATACCTTATTTGTTCAAAAAAGCAGCCTCCCCTATTATAAAACTCCAAAATTTAAATAGGTGCCCCGGGTACTTAATCAAATATAGCGACTGCAAAGCTTCAACTTAAAGCTCAACTTTATTACAAAATACCCTACGAGCAGTGATTTCTCATGTCCCCACGTAAAACGAGCGGAAAAAGAAACCTCTGCGAACAGCCGCTCGATCTTTTGAAGTCACCGCCGTCCAGAAACCTGGACGTACAAGTCCGGTTTAAAACTGGTTTGACGACTTTGTGGCCAAGCAACTATAGATACCGCTGTTTTTTTGCGAGCCTGCGATGCTTGTTGCCATGCAACTATATCATCCTATCATCCGCTGAATTTTCATTGTGGGGGACAGCGATCATAGCGTCGAGTGAAAAATGCGAGAAGTCTTTGATAATTCTGTAAGTAATTGAAAAATCAAAGAGCTTTCTGGCTCCCAAAAAACAGCTTTACGTTCGTTTATATCTGGCAACGATACATTCGCTTGTCTCACCCTCTGTTTTGTTGTTGCCGATTTAAGATTCCTTGCTGAACCAATTGTTTTTGTCACGTTTCTCCCCTGAGCTCTCTGATTTCAAACCAAATTATGGAATGTAAAAAAAAAAACTCGGTCTTAAGGCATGTCATCTCGAATGACCACTTATTTTTGAACTTTCTATTCGTTGTGAAGTACATTTTCAGTAGTCCAGACGTTATGGAATCGCTTCTAGCGAAGAGACTCTTGCAGCATCTAGAGAAGCGACTAATTTCCCAACTCCCCACTCAAGAGTTGTTGATTATCCTCGGTCCAGGCTCTCTCGATAATTTTTAAATTAAAACGGTTCAAAAGT
>JAOBYJ020014720.1:0-12101 GCA_025403565.2 Palythoa heliodiscus
AAGTAAGTAAGTAAGTAAGTAAGTAAGTAAGTACGTACGTAAGTAAGTAAGTAAGTAAGTAAGTAAGTAAGTAAGTACGTAAGTACTTTCTCGTCTTTCTGGATAAATACAGCCAATAATATTAAAAAAATTGTATTTAAACTATTTCTGTTTAGGATTAGGTGAGTTCTGAAGTTAAGCTTGCATTTCGACCGTTCTTTTCGATGTTCAAATTGGTAATCTTTTACTGGGGCCTTGGAAAAGCAGTGTGTTTTGTGGTAAGGGTTTGAAGTGCACAGAAAATGTTACTTTCCCAAGTTCTTGCTAAATAAGTTCTCAAGTCATAATCGTATCGTTTGTGTATACGAAAAATAATTAATAGAATGTTTTTTGTCTTGGACCATTCTATGTAACATTGATAAAAAGTGTAAGTTTTGAAAATGCGGTTAATCAAGGTAATCCAAACGTAGTGTTTTCAAGAAACTTCAGGTTTTATTATTGCCCACTTGTAACATGCCTTACAAAAAGTCAAATCTCGTGACTTTCACGTAATATTATCTCGACCTTAATTTAAAAACAAAACTTTGACATTGTACACTTAATTATTGCTCCCTAGGGACATCTGTTTTGGTTCCGAGAATTTCAATGTTTCCCGAGACGAAACATCGAGATTCGAGGGAAACAAAACAGATGTTTCCCAAGGGAGCAGTCATTAAGTGTTTTGTTATATATAGCATAAACAAAATAAAACACCATTATGAAATTTTCCCGTTCTCAAACGTGACGTCAATTGAAACCAGTACTCGAATACGTTGGGAATTGGTCTGTACAAAGCGTGAAGGGTGGCGTAGAAACCCGAGAACAAAGCAGCAACACTAATGTATGTGCGACTTTCAGTTCCGATAAGGAATAGAGCCGATGTCAGAATGAGCTCAGTTATTTCCCAAAACCAAGCATTCTTGATGTAATTTACTCTCTTCTTTAGTCCACTTATATCTTTTCTTCATCTCTACCTTCAAACCTTACCTAGATGTGTCCTGTTGGTTTTAGTTATGGCTTCACCACATGGCAGTTTGAGTGTACGAGCGGATACGGAGTTAGCTGTCAGGGAAACGCAACACTGAACTCTCCAAACTCAGGGAATGTCACGTCCAATGCGACATCAAACAACAGCTCTACTACAAGTACTTCCAACGACACCAGAGGGTATGAACCGTACTTGCAGTATTTCATGGTAACAAGTTCTGTGGTTTTTGTCAAGGTGCCTTCCAAGGAACCACCAAGAATAAAAAGGTGAATACTGTCAAATACAGAGAAATGATAGCTGCAAAGATAGTGCTAAAAGTTGTAGAAGTTGAAATGGCCTTAACAGCAGAATCATTAGCAGTTACGGTAAAAGCAAGTGCAATCATAAAAATGTTGACGAAGGAAGTGCCATTGTGGTGGCAATGATTCTAGTGGCAAAAAGGTAAAATAGTGGAAACTTTGTCGATTTTGCTAACAGAGTTGGCAAAGGTAACTCTGGTAGTAATTCTAACGTTACAAAAACTATGGTTATAATTTACGGTTATTCTTGATTGTTATAGTCATAGCCATATACATAGCCATGGGTTTATTCATAGTAACAGTTATATAAATCCATGGAGTTTCTGGTCACATCGACATTGTGCGGCGGGTGGCTTTCTGGACGACCTTATAGGCACATTTTTATGTTACCAACGTATAGCGTTTATCCTTGAAGATCTCATTCTTTACACCATTCTTTACTCTAACTGTTTCCAGGTCTGTGGACCAATCAGGTGTGTGCTACCAAGAACGCTGTAAAGAAGACCTATTTTACCCGCTTACCACTGCATATCAGGGACAGCCGCACGATCAGGTTGTGGCTTTGTCACTGGCACTGCTTCTCATAGCAATTGCGGTTTTTGCCGTTACAAGACCATGGGGATAAATGGATGAACAAAAACACCTACTCTTTCTTCCAGCTGGGGAAGAGTTGATTTTGATTGTAGTTGACCTATGAGAGGACATCTCGGATCAAACACCAAGTAAACTCGGGTTTTTGTCATCAATCCCGCGAAGAAAATGACATCAGTGACTGATGTGGCTGTAATGAGCCATATTTTTTGAAAAGACGATTTTAAAAATTTCAAAAAAGAGTTTGGGTCAGTGTTCGATATTTCTGAAACCCTTAGGACTATTTATGGTTCGGTGTTCGCTTCACAGCGAGTACGTACATTACGATGATAAGAAACGACACGTAAGGCAAGCAAACAAGACATCTTTCCAACACGCAGTTAACATTTCGTTTTAAGGACTCCAATATTCGCAATTTACGTTAACGTACCTTTAAAAGGACTCGGAATCAAATATCCACAGATTTTTCACAGGGTGCTTGTAAGTCGCTTTCAAGATGGCATAGAAAAAGCTTGCTAAAACAGCCGGTACTACCTGACAGGTATGTCACTAAGGAGCTGAGCAAGAATGCAGAGGGTGAAGGAGGCAAGTAAGATAACAAAGGAAACATTTCTTCTTATACTTCTACGTACGGAGTGTTCCAATAAGTTCTCTTTTCTGAAAAAGCGTATCAGGTGCTGTGCAGCTTGCAAGAAATGGATAAGATGACGTTAAGGCAGTAAGACTGGCCATCAGTTCTCCCCAATCTCATAAATACAAGTATATTTTTACTGCCAACTATTCTTGAGTCTGCCCTTAAAGGGATCCTCTACTGTCCAACAATATTATTAAATTTTAAATAAGACTTTTCTTTAGCTTGCGTTTACATCAGCAGCTGAAATTCTGTGTATAGTTTACGCCAAGCAATTTCTTTTTATCTTTTCCATTGTTTGAATATCCCGCGGGCCGCTATCGTGAAATGTGACGTTTAAGAATTGCAGTACCAGTCTCTACTCTTTATAACAAAGGCAAAGAATAATTGGGGGTCTGGCACTGCAACCATTACACGTCACATTTAAAGATGGCGGCCTGCGGGAAATTCAAACTATGGAAATGATCAAAACAAATCGCTTGGCGTGAACTATATACAGAGAATTATCAAATTTGAGCTGCTAATGTAGACACAAGTTAAAGAAAACTCTTATTTGAGATTAAAATTGTTGGACAGTGGAGAATCCTTTAAGACAGCAACACATCATTACAGGTTTAGGCACTGTTATTTATTATTATTATTATTATTATCATTAGAAACTTCGCAATTTATGAAGTGCTCCTAACAAAAGAAGTTGTGAGTACTTTGTTTAAGTTAACTCAGCTAGGTGAGAAAACAATTTTATTGTAAGTAATTTCTTAAGTTGATGCAACTGCTTTGCTGAGTAACAAGGTCAAAAATCTTTGAAGCTTGAACTTTCTGCAGTTGAGCTGGAAATATAACATAGTTGTCTTGATAAAGATGTTCAAAAATGACGTACATTTTCTCCTTGTTTAATTACCTTTTTTAGTTTTATAGCTGTTATGGTGTTAGGTCGGTGGTGTTTTATTCATATCAACTGAAGTAATTCAGAATGTTACCCAAGACAAAGAGTTCTCATTTTAGATTCAACGTAGTGCAAAATTTATTTGATTTAATGATCTTCCAGCAACACTGCTATTTTAACTTGTTTTTTTATTCTTACGCAGGCCCATGCAGTTTATTTCTTATCATCTCGGTATAAAACGTTTATTTTTGGTTGAAAACATTCAAAAATAAAACTAATTGTTCTTTTTATTGCACAGACTGTTAACTTTATGACAACACAGACCATTGACTATGACGGTCTAGGTCAGAGAACGTCTGTCTGTTGTTAAATGGATGGACAAAGTTCAACTCTTAGAACACAAAAGAAATAGAACTGTCTAGTTGTTTTGTTTGTTTTGTTTTGTTTTACCTTAAAATAAGGTAAAAGGTAAGATAATAGACTTATTAAATGAGATGCCGCGCTTCTAAAAACAAGCGTTTATGCCTTCACAGACACAATAACAGCAAAGAAGAGTAGAAACCATTTTTGATTGTCCTCTCAAGCCGTATGGTGGAAAGCTGTTGTTTTCATGCAGTCTGAATAAAAAAGATATAAAGCATGTAGGAAAACTTGAAGAGCAATTTTCCGTTCTAGGAGTTGTAAAAATGTAGGCAGTTATTCACTTCCTTCCTTCTCACCTTCTTGAAAATGGTAAGGCGAAAAACAACTGATGTATATGCAAAATTACTTTGATGAATTGGCGTACGCGTTTCCTTTTGCACCTGTTCATATGTTGATTGTCACATATAAAGGTACAGTACTAAAAGGATCTGTGTTACATCCAAGAAAGGCGTAATCCGTATAGAAGTTGTAGAAATGAACGGCTTAAGTTTTAATCGAACATGGTATTACAGTCTTAATCTGTCAGTCGCTGAAAAAGCTGGTTTCACCGTGGCCTATTTTATTCTCTTCTTTGTGGCTTTTGTGGGAAACTCTTTTGTCATTCACGTTGCCCGAAATCTGCGAGCAGCGGGCCGAGGACCTTTCACCATTTTGGTCATCAACATGGCGGCTAGTGACATACTGTATGCTGTGACCATCGTCGCGCATGAAGTGAAATGGCTTTTTGTGGCAAGTCCGTGGTTTTCAGGCGGATTTGGAACGTTCTTGTGCAAGTTTCATTCTTGTGCTGTGATATATGGCATCAGCTCCTCCATTCTCACCCTTACTGCGATGACCGTTGATAGATATCTGGCTATCGTCCCAAACGTGAAAAGACCGATGGCAAGAAAAACTGTTATAATAGTCATTTTTGCCATTGGATTCATCTCGTTAGCTTGTTCTTCGTTTACTCTGTTTGGAAAGAATACTGTATTCCTCGGCTTCCAAACAAAACATTACACTCATTGCGGCAGCGTTTGTGTTGACGTAGATAATCATGTAGCAGAGAAACTCGTAAAAGCGGAATATCTTTGCTTTTTTGTGTTCCTTTATGTATCACCAGTTGCTATTATGTCATTCCTGTACTTTCGCATTGTCCGCTTTCTGTGGTTGACCAAAATATCAGGAAACAAAACTGATAGGAATGAAAGAAAAAGAAGAAAACAGAACAAGAAAATCACCTGTATGCTCATCACCCTAGCAACTACTTTTGCCATCACTTGGTTTCCAATTCATGTGGCCCATTACTACCGAATGAACAAGTCACGGAAACTCCCTTTTTCTGTGGAACAAACTTTACTTTGGTTTTCTCATACAAACTGTGCTACAAACCCGTGTTTTTATTTCATTTTCTGCAAAGAGTACCATGACAAACTGAGCAGTATTTTCAGGCGTTTCAGCTGTAAAAACAAATAGCGTAGAGAGTAATGGAAAGACGTAAGGATGGCTGAGCGTCAGTTGTCGCACTTCCTATTAATAGAGACCTGGGACCAGGCATTGGTGGATTGTGCTAGCATAATATTTGGCATAAATACATGGAGCAAAAAAGCATAATTTTTCAAACGAGCACGGCCACGGCATAATTAACAAATTTTAGCACTTTTTGGAACATAAATTCATAAAATTGAGTTTACTTAGTAAACATAGTGTATTTTCTGAAGTTCGAGTTAGTTTAAAGAGAGTGTTCATTCTATTAGTTCATACTGTATGTACAAGGTGAATGTTAAGTCTGAGGCATTCTCAAAAACAGTTTAGAGATACGAGCACCTATTGAATTTATCGACTGTCGAGGGCCGAGAAAAACTGCCATGAAAACACAAATAAATTCTTCAAAAACATCGTAATTCGGTGTCGTTATTACGTGGCTATATGTACGAATCTACATCATTTTGTGAGCATGATTTCGGAAATCAGGAGCATAACTTGGGCATTGTGACATAATTTTGGCACAATTTGCCAAAATATATGATCACTGCCGCCGGGTAGTATGCTATGCTAGTTTTAGGAGCGCTATCCTCCAAACCCTACCTGGGATCAAATTTGGGCTTCATGCGCAGTCTGCCGAGATTTTATATTGTCACTTTGACTCTGAGGGTAATATATGGTTGTCGCGAACATTCGCCTAGCTGGATCTTGGTGTATTGCGACTGTCCCTCACTTGGTAGTGAATGTATTATAAATTCAAATTTAGAAAGGCTGGTTCTTTGTGCAGTAAAAGGTAATACGGAAACATGCTAATAATTGAGGATGCGGATCCACATCACAGAATGTTTTGCCATTGTAAAACGGTTTCAGAATGTTGATACATATACTTTATGTTAAAATAAGTGCGTAGTAATTTAATACGCTCAATAAATGAGATGTGGCGCTTCTAAAAACAAACGTTTATCACAGACACAATAACAGCAAAAAAGGGTGGAAACTATTTTTGATTCTCTTCTTAAGCTGTATGGTGGAAAGGTGTTACTTTCACGCAGTCTGAATAAATGCGATTTTCCATTTGAAAAGTTGTCAGTAGAGATGTGGACAGAAATTCACTTCCTCTTGAACTTGATAACACTAAGGTAAAAAAATAACTAATATGAAACACTATTTCATTGTATTTGCATATTCGATTGTTTTAATCATCAAAACTTACTGAACTAAAAAACGTTTCGTTGCCATCTCGATCAGTAACACCGTCAGGTCAAATTTAAACTATATATATGATAATATATATTATATAATAACCCAAGTCATTCTTCCATTTTGATTGGTTCTCGTCTATGACCTATTAGAGGACAGACACACAATTGACGTCACCGTTACAAAGTTTTTAATTTTTTATTATATAAAACAAATAGATTCCATGTTTTTGTGCGTCTGTTAATAGATCACAGAGGTCGTCAAACTGTGGTAAGAACATCAGTGACACACTCGGCTATCGCCTCGTGTGCCACTTTTTTATTCTTAACACAATTTGACGTCATCTGTGATCTATTACTGAAGAGACTTACTCTAACATGGAATCCATTTTTTAAATATACAAACTAGTCGAGAGTGAAATTACAGTGAATACGCTAAGATACAATGAATCAGAATACAATATAAGCAAAAGTCAAACACCAACACAAGAGAACAAATGTCAGGTTAGAAATACAAAAACAATGATATTCAACAAAACCAGATTCTAAAAAAAAGCAAAAGCTCACTTTAAATAAATACAGAGTCATGTTTGTTGAGTGGCGGTTTCAGTTCTTTTCTGAAAAACATTTCGAAGATCAGGCACATTCTAGTTTTCGAGGACAGTTTTAGAGAATTGTGAAGCTACTTTCCCTTTCCGGTGTTTCAGCCAGGTGGTGAATGTTAATGTTTTCTTAATATAGGAACTCTGGAGCCATCGTTCTTCAATACGTTGAAACAAATGCGTTGTTTACAACTTTCGATGTCCTACACCTGCTCTAGAGTTCCTCCATTGACAAACACAGAAGTCGCTACCTGTCTGAAGCAATAGAAATGGATAGCAGTTTTAAAATCATCAAAACCCGTGTCGTGAAAAACTAGAATGTGCCTGATCTTCGAAATGCTTTTCATTAAAGAACTGAAACCGGCGCTCAACAAACAATATGACTCTATTAAGGCAAAAGTTTTTATGAGCTTTTGCTCTTCTATTTAGAATTTGGTTTTGTTGAATATCATTGTTTTTTTGTATTTCTAATCTGACTTTTGTTCTTTTGTGTCAGTGTTTGGCTTTTGCTTGTATTGTATTCTGATTCATTTTATCTTGGCATAATCACTGTAATTTCACGCTCGACCAGTTTGTATACTATATATTATCATATAGTTTAAATTTCTCAGCTGACCTGAAGATGTTGCCGAGATGGCAATGAAACGTCTTTTAGTTCAGTTAGTTTTTATGATTAACTGACTGCCCAAAGTTGAAAGTTTTGTTCATTTCCCTTCTTTTAGCAATTGTTTATATGTTGATTGTGACATAAGTTATCCAGTTTGGTTTATTGATAAAACTTTTAAAGAATTTTTTAATCCAAGAGAAGATGAGACTCTTATCCCACACGTACGGCTGTTTCAAACGGCCCGAGAGCGGAAATTAAGTTTAGATTGAGCCCACGCGATACGCGGTCAGTTATTTCTATATCAAGCTTGAATTTGCTTAGCAACTGCGACAACGTCTTTGTTTATAGCTTCCTGGCGCACATACCCTTTGTCTTTCAACCAATACAAGTGAACCTTTTTGGCGGGTATTGCACATTTAAACACAGCAAAATGGTGGCTAAAGAGTAGTTGTGTTGAGTTTATGTCAAAAACCGCGCTCTTTTTGCTGATTTTGCGGCGAAATGCCGGATCGTTCAGATTTACTCAATATTTGTTCCACGTTCGTACTTTATTGCTGGACATGCTTTGAGAAAGCCTGATCTGCCAAGAATACTGACGTTTTGCGAGGAAATCCACTCATTCTGCCGGACAGAGTGATCATTTATCAATAATTTACAGGGGTAAGAATTTTCTTTGGGACGCTTTATTTTAAATAAACATTCATTTTCAAAGAGCCATTTTTCACTAGCAACAGTACATATTTTACATTTTCTAATCGGCTGAGAAGTGTAACAACTACAAACACAAAGTCTGTTGAATAATCTTCAAACATAGATTCACGACATTTACGAACGCTGTATGAGAAACTCTGTCTAAATGCTGGTCACTGATTCGTTGCTAGGGAAAAATGACTCTTTGAAAATGAATGTTTAGGCCAGATAAAAAAAATTGTTTAGCGTCACCGCCCGCTTCCTTTTTGAAAGCCGCCCCCTTTTTTTTTTGATAGTAAGATGTACTTTTATAAAAAGTTGAAAATAAAATAAATATTGAAAACGTTTGCCTTGTGCTGTTTTGTATATAAATCTGACGCATTGTAAAAGCACATATGCATGTATATAAAATTTAAAGCTATCAGAGACTTGTTCTGAAGTTTTGGTATACTACTGTTATTATTTACCATAGCGAAACTGCACGTCAATGCATAATTAAATATTGTATTGGTTGTAGAGTATTCATTTTATACGAGGAACTATTAGCTTTAGTGAAGACACAACAGCTTTTTGCCTTTATAATTATATACTGTTATTCGTAGAAATAGGGTGATGTGAATTTCCAAAAAAAAATGCGCCGCTTCCTCCTCTTTTTTGCCAAAGCCGGACGCTAAACATAGTTTTTTTTTATTTGGCCTTATTTAAAATAAAGCGTCCCTAAGAAAATTCTTACCCCTGTAAATTATTGATAAATGATCACTCTATCCGGCAGAATGGTACGAACGTGGAACAAATATTGAGTAAATCTGAACGATCATTTCGCCGCAAAATCAGCAAAAAGAGCGCGGTTTTCGACATAAACTCAACACAACTACTCTTTAGCCATCATTTTGCTGTGTTTAAATGTGCAATACCCGCCAAAAAGGTTCACTTGTATTGGTTGAAAGACAAAGGGTATGTGCGCCAGGAAGCTATAAACAAGACGTTGTCGCAGTTGCTAAGCAAATTCAAGCTTGATATAGAAATAACCGACCGCGTATCGCGTGGACTCAATCTAACTTAATTTCCGCCTCGAGACAGCCGTGGACCCCAAGGCCTGGTGAGTCTCGTGGCTGGCAACTTTTGAGCAACTTTTCCGAAACCGGGCAACCTTTGGCAAAAATGGGCAACTTTTGAACATCTTTTTGCAGAATTTTGAGCAACTTTCGGCCATTTTACTGGTCATTTTATTTATGGACAGTCCTAGCATGAGGCATAAACAAAAATGCCTTTTCTTCATGTCCGCACATGAAATATTTTGCCTAAAAACGAAAGCATCAATTACAAATAATGTTCTTCCAGAATAAATGGCGAACGACAGCTGTTTTCAAGCGTTTCGATTTCAAGGCCGAGTTCTTGCAGTTGGCTTTTCTTGGCCGAGGTTAACCACGACATCAATGTTTTCTTCATTTGTAAACGACTCTGAGCAGCTTGTACCAGGCCTCGACGTACCAAAGTTCCAGAATGCTCCTGAACGTTTTTGTTTGTATTTTGTAATTACCAATCCAAAATTAGGAAATGTTTTCGAAGGTAAAAAGAAAAAATGGATGTGCTTACAACAGGTGATGAGCACATGTGTAATAAAGTAAAAATAAAAATAACAATGATGATAATAATAATAATAATAATAATAATTTTATTAGCATTCCACAGGGTGCCTATCACTCTATGCTAACTTTAGACAATTATAATTTTTTTGGAGGGAGAAAAACCAGGAGAAAACCCCTCTAATATAATTTAATATCTTTAATGTATTACTCTTTCTTTATGAAATATCACCTTGAAAGAAAATTAGCTTTAATATAAATGAGGGAAAAGAAGTTCTGCAAATCAAAAGTAACATTAACCCAATTCAAGTGGTTCCGCTGTGGGTAAAGCTCCCTTGTTTGAGCTTGAGTTTGACCACAATTGATTACCTTCCCGAAGGAACACCTCTTTTTTATGCTAAACTTTTCTTTGCTTGTTTGGTGCAAGAAAAAATATCTTTGCTAAATGCCAGTTTAGCAATTAACTCGCCGGACAATGTCTCAACTTTGTGCAGCACATTAGCTGCAAATGGAACAACCATATTTGAAATCAAATTTCGGGCACACATGCTGTACAGATGTCTCGGGTAATTCGCCACACCTTTCACTGTATCGAGGTTGTAGTAATTCAATCTTTCTACAAAACCTGAGTCCATTGAAGCCATTTGCATTATCGTTCCTTAGTTTTTAATTAGTTTAATATTATTAGAGTTTTATTATATCAAAGGGTAGATTGATTGGTTGATTGATAGATTGATCGATTTAAACACAACTTAGCTTCTTTAAAATTCAGGGTTTATGAGGCAACAACGTTGGTAATTAAAGTTGACTTCGTACATTGGGTATCAGCTTAACCCAGCCATGATGAAACGTTATGGCAGTCCACCATTCTTGTTTCTTTATAGTTGGGGGAAACATCTAGTATTTCTGAACGTTTGCTGACATTCCCAACTCTTCCACATGGGCGTAGGTGAAGTTGGACTCGTGTGATTCGTGCCTCTACCTTTTGGACCCAAAATGGACACTTTCACAGGTTTTACTTCCGGCATAAAAACGAGGCTCCAGGTGATAAAAATTCACGATGACGGGATTCCACTCACAGGTCGTCTGTATTAGTAAAAACATTTAAATCTATTCTTCATTCAAACCTAACTAATCTAAGTGTAATTTCCAATGCAAAATTCCATTCTTACGCCATATTTTAGTTTTCTATCACCGGCAGCCTCGCTTTTACGCACCGAAAGTATAGTTACAAAAAGCGTTTATAATCGCCAACGCTGCATACAATTGATTTAGCAGTCTCGTGTATTAATCATATAATTAAGATTACTACTGGCGATTCCACTTTTTGCTGTAAATTTGCATTTCTAGATCTGCAATTTTCTTGCGCACACGTTTCATGAAAACTGGTTAATCTAGCAACCTCTGCAACACATTTCTCATACTTTTGGCAATGTTTAGCCGGTTTCTTTTTCCGCAGTGCTTCTTGCGTCAAAACTGCGAAAGCTTGAACGAAACCATCGTCTTACTTCTTTCTTAATCACCAACAGGTTTATAAATAAATTGAAATCCTGAAGTAATAAACAATTGTCCTTAAAAGTTCGTCGGCTTTATTCCCGCGTACGTCGAAAAGCTTCTAAGAATGGGATTCAGTTGAATGTCTTGAACCAGTAAGTGTCCGGGTTGTGATTGGCCGATCAGTGAGAGATTTGTTTATGGCAAGGCGACGAACTGTTCGATTTTGCCATCAGAATGTCTAAAGTTAAAAAAACATTCAATTTTATAAATAAAACATTCAATTATATAAATCTAAAACTGACTGCGTGCATCATTTTACTAAGCAGAAATATAAAACGATCAATAATAATAATAATAATAAGTATTTCTATAGCGCTTATACATAAGCTCTAAGCGCTTTACACTGAGAGATTAAAAAAAATTAATATAAAACTAGGGTTCATATAACTTCTACCACTATAAATTATATCACTAATTTTGAAAATTGGAGTGGAAACTAATTTGTAAAATGCTAACTACAACTAATACAATTTACTAATAGATTTATAAAAACAAATGAACCATTCAAAAATTACCGATTATTAAATTCTAGCTAGTATAGATCAAAAGCAAGTTTAAAA
>JAOBYJ020014830.1:0-12096 GCA_025403565.2 Palythoa heliodiscus
GAATATCCAGAATATCAGGAATAATCGTTCGTTTGGCAAACGAAAAACTCACCTATTCCGGAATATATTCTTATTCCAGAATATCCCAAACGAACGCGCCCTTAACCAAGCTACTAGTACAGTATACAACCATGGATTTGTCAAACTTGACAAAATAACAATATATAATACAGAGAAAGATCCAGAACATTTAGAAAGGGGATGAGGGGGGAGCAAAAACTCACCCTTCATAGACCATAATGCTATTCCCTATAATCAATGCAGTTACTAGAAAACATGAACATTCACACTTGTGTGCATGAATAATCAATACAATTTAGCTTTGTTACCATAATTTGAAGAAAAATATTGTTTTACCACGTAAAAATCTAACATTCTGGACTAGAGTCCTTCATTGGAGCAAAGTTGATGAAGGACTCTAGTCTGAAATGTCAACATATTTCACTTTTTCTACAGTTTAAAACTTACAATCTACTAAAACTAGAGACTGGATAGCTAAGAAATTATATTCAGTATCAACAGACAGTTAACATTTTTGGTCAGGGAGAGAGACATGATATAATGTGGAATCATCGGCTCAGAATTAACGTATGAGATTGGCTGATGAATATTTTTTTTGCACCAAGGGCTTTTTGCGAAACGGATCAATGCACTTGTCACTTTTCAGTTGATGCCACTGTCATTCAACTCATCAAACATGTGGTGCAAAATTTTACATCTTTTTGTGTTTTTCAAGGCCTATAAAGCACTTATTTAACTGACAAAAAGATAGCAATTACACCAAGGAATGACCTTTTAATCCAGAGATATTAGCCACAAATCTGAAATTTCAACCATTCAAAGTGAAATGCAATTGCCTGTACAACTGTCACGACCACAAGCGACAATTTAATTTGTTTCAATTAGCTGCAAACGAGAATAATAAAAAAAAGTTATTTCAAAAACACAAAGTGTTCATCTGTTTACTGACATACTGCTATCAATGGCTAGAATACCGAACATTGATTGTGCAACCATTCAGAAAAGATGAGTGAAATATGGCTCCAGCGCTGCTGACCTGACCTTGCTCTCTATTCTGCCGAGATCCAGATCTTAGAAGCTTCTCTATGGTGCTAACTGACCGCAGATTTGTTGGCTATTCATAGGTTTGTGACTGTACTGAAGAGCAATTCTGGATCTGAATGGCATTTAAGTTCCAACATTGTTACAGGATCAAACTTACTTCTCAAGCTCTGAATGGCTGTCTTGCACCCAGTTGATGGTGCAAAGTGGCCCTCATTCTCAATCCTTGCAATCTGGTCCATCTTTACAATGGAACTAATACCTTCCTTCTTCAACAGCATTTTTTTGTACCACACATCCTTTTTTCGTGAATCGAAGGTAAGAGTTGTCAATGCCTTCTGGTCGGTGACTTATGAATTCTTTTAGTGCTCAGTATAAAAAACTTTCACCACTTTCAAAGAAGATGAAACATCTTATTGCTATATTTTCACCATTTCGCTGGCATTTCAACTTCACCATTTCTAGTTTTATTGACCTTTCTCCAAAAGTAAAGAGCGAGCCTTTGTCAACAAAGTCCCTGAGTTTACAGTCAAGGTGCTCTTTCATGGCTCACCTTCCCAGCATTTGGATGTTATTCCACCACACCAGGTTGAACAGTTGCCGAGACATTTTTAAACCAATTGCTCCACTTGATCACTCCGTGGCTGCACCACTCCGCCAATATGGAGTATATTTTCTCCCAACTAGCCAGCAAAACAATGTGGAATCACCGGCTCAGAATCACTAATAAGTATATAATTTATACTAAATGGAAACATTTAATATGACCAATAGCCAATGGTATTGTTCATCCTGACTTTGTGTCTACAGAATAGCAGAAATATCAAATCTTAGTTTTGGCAGCAGATCCAACAAAAGATTGAACAAGACAACCCAGTTACATGACTTTGTTATTGATGTCTATTATTTGTCTTCTGAGTTCAACAAAATGTCGAACAAACATGATAGTAACGCAAATCACATGTCTTGATTGCTTTTCCTAATAAAAACTCACAATTTTGGAAAATCCAAGATAACAGGATATCACCTATCTTTGGTTTGCCAAGTTTTGCAAAAGCTTAAAGACAATTAGGGACACGGAAATTAAAGTGCTTCTGTGTTCCCTGATTCTTCTGTTAATTCTTCCGAATGACCCAAATGATGGTAGATTACGATGTTATTTAAGGGGAGTTGTCATAAATTTGAAAGAAAGTGGACTTGAAGAAAACCAATTATGGAGTGGTATGTGAGTTAAAACCCTGCCCAACCCTGGAGTGGCACAAAAAACACCACTTACATCTGGCCCAATGGTGGCCTGTAAATTTGACACCTGGCTTAGAGCTCATTTTATGGTCAATTTTGTTTTCATCAATGATAAGGAAGGGGCTATGCCATGCAATGTAACGTTTTTAACACGAGGGAACAGGCGTATAGCTAGGGGACATAATACTATTAATAATTACTTAATTATAGTCTTGTTTTTGAAGCAATAGGATGTATTTCAAAATTTCTGAGAGTAACAAGTTCCACTGTTTCAAAATATAAGGAAATTGACTTTCAATTTTAATCTCTCTTGATATTTGAAAGTTATGAATTGATTGACATTAAGCCTGGTCTTCCTGATAACTTTTGAAAGACACCAAAATTGATCATTATGAACTTATTTTTTTGTTTTCCAATTGTTGTCAAGAATCTACAAAATAAGATTATCGTTTCGCTTAGATATGTTTACCAACTTTATCTGCCGTGGGATAGTTGAAATAATTTGCTCACAAAATTGGAAAGTGTGTTTTTAAAGGAATCTGACCTCCAATTCTATTTCTAACAAAATTAGGCTGTTTCAGGTGCCCCATGCCAGAAAACCAAGGTTCAACAATACACCACTCGCTGTACAAGTCTGTATATATTTAGTTGTTATTAAAATCACTTCACAAAATTCAACAACTGCTATTTACCACAACATGCTCAGAAATACCAAGGTCAAAAATTCTCGCTTTTCTCTCTCGTCACAAGAGTTTTAAATAACCACTACCTCTTACAAAAAAATAATAAACAGTAAAAATCTTATTAGTAACAAGTGAAGATAAATAAAGGAAACTAAAATGAGAGAAGGAAAGAGTGAAGGAAACATGATTATAATATGTTTTTAAATTAATAAAACTCTATTTTACAATTTTATAAGTCAGTTCATAGGCAATATTTTGAAGCATCGCTCCATCTTCCAACGTCAAACAGCAGTACTCTCTTGACCTGCAGGAATTTTTAAACAATGTTTCTCAGTACTTAAATTTATAAAAAAACATAATAATTAGTACATTTTGAAGGAATTCAGGAGGCACTAAGTTACGTTTATGAGAAAAGAATGTGAATAATTCAAAGCAGATAAAAAAGAGATGTTTTACAGATGGGATGGAAAGAGGTAGTATGAGGGAATATATGTAAATTATCTACATTCATAAATTGGAATATAGAGAAAAAAGTCTGAGAGCCTGACATGTTCCAAGAACAAGTTTTAGGTAGCCCAAAACCAGCAATATCAAGAAAGATTCTCAAGAGCAATGATGACACGAGAAACATTGAAAGGCAGTTCATGTTACACAAAACAAATTTTTTGGGGAAATGGCAACATCATGAGCAAAACCGTCATTGTACAATTTTAACTTAAAGTTTCACAAAGAATTGAAGCTTAATTTTTCTATCAAATGAATATGAAGCATTTTGTTTAAACAGCTGAAACATTGCTACGCATTCCAGAATCAATACATCAACAATAGGCTGAAACATTTGAAACAAAATTAAGCCTACCTTTTGAATCATAAAATCTTAGATTAAGTTACCAATAACTGTGGAGTAAATTGATAGTTAAACGCCTAATATTTATTTTTTTGGTAAAACTATCTTTAGTTGTTAATAAGAAAATAATGCATTTTTGACCTGGCGCAGTGTAAATGAATATTTACTTACCATTGGTAACAGGACTTTCCGACGGCCCCCATATCCTGACAGTGCTGTCGTCACTAGCTGAGGCTAACATACTAGGTACTTGTGGATTCCAGCTGACACAATTGACAGTTCTTGTATGTCCACTTAAGACTACAATGGGTTTTTCATGAGATGTATGCCATACATAAACTTTGTTGTCTACAGAAACAAAACAAAGTAATTCTCATGTCAAAAAGTTTATTTGTTTGTAACTATAATGATGTATAACATACCTTTAATTTCGCAATTCAGTTACCTAAGAAAACAACCTCCTCCCTCAAAAGACCCACCTACTTAAACAGCATTCCTTTCAAGATCTAAAAGATTGGCTGTGGAGCTGATGTGAAATCCATCTGAGCATAAAATGCAAGGTCTATCATTCTGTTGTTCTGACCTCACTACTGTACCTGAAATATACACTCACAGTAAACTTTATGTAAATTGGATATTAACATTCCAGCTGAGACGGCATCACTTGGTGAGACCAAATGACAGTGATGTGCACCACATATAAAAGTAATCCTAATGTTTAGAAATTCAACTCTGATGGATCAGTCAAGTTACTGGTTGAGTGCATGGAGATTGACTAAGTACAAAGGGACTTCTTTCAGAGTTTGAACATGGAAAAAGGAACCATGCTAATCCACTGCTAGGAATATTGATGTACTGAGACAGCATCTTTAAGCTGAAATAATTTGGGGAGATAATAATCCAGGAGATTGACATTCAAATTTCCAGCCAGTTGTATTAATTCTTAATCATATTTTCTATGTCATTCTTTCCATTCTTTGTGTCTGAAGACATGTCCCCCATCAAATTATAATCTATTTAACAAATAGATTCCATGTTGCCATGCGTCTGTTCAGTAATAGATCACAGATGACATCAAACTGTGGTAAGAACAAAAAAGTGGCACACGAGGCGACACTGAACAGATGTTCTTACCACAGTTTGATGCCCTCTGTGATCTATTACTGAACAGACGCACAGGCAGCATGGAATGTATTTGTTTTATATAATAAAGAATTAAACTTTGTAATGGTTATGTCAATCGTGCATCTGTCCTTTAATAGATCATAAGCGAAATATGAGAATAACTTGGGTTATTATATAAAATTAACATACTTATCTAATGTATATTTGTATTATAATGAAAGTGATGCCTTAATTGAATTAACTGACAGTCTGAAAACTCTGGGTGTTATTCTGGACTGTAAACTCACATTCAGGCTGCATATTAAGGAACAGCTTAGAAAAGTGTGCTCCAAAGCAGCAGCTTTTTGGAGAATACATTGTTTCATTCCTCAACATGTGATAGTCAGACTTTATAAAGCATACATGCTAAGGGCCCATTTATATGGAAAAGGTTGTCCCGGGACGAAGGGATATCTCACCTAGCCGAGTTTCTCAGGGCAAGACAACTTTGCATATATTTCTCTGTAAAATACAGCCAACTGTTTATATGACGTCCCAGGATGAAGGGTTATCTTGGATGCCAAAGATAACTCACCTAACCGAGGTGAGATATCCCTTCAACCTGAGATAACTCCCTCCATATAAACAGTTTGTCCCTTTTATTCAGGACAACTCTGGTCTAGAAGCCATTTTAATGCCATGGTTATTCTTAAAATTTCCCACAATCTAATTACACGTCCTGGGTCAGATATTTTCCATGTAAATTTAGAACAAAGTTGTCCCAGGTTCAAAACCTCATATAAAGTTGTCAAGTTGTCCCAGCTGGAATGGACAACCCTTTTACCCAGAATCATATTATTAAACAAGGCTTAACTCACCTAGAATATTACAGTCCCCTGTTTATTGGAATAGGGGAAATGGAAAAGAACAAGCTGGAGGACACAAATTGTTATGTTTTGAGAACTATCTTGGGTCTGCCAAAAACAACTCCTTACGAGGAACTTTTAAAAATAGCAAAAATTGAAACTTTGACCTGGCAACAAATAAAACTTACAGTTCGTAGTACTAGTTTTTAAGTGTCTGAATGAACAATGTCCCTCTTACATCCGTAACTTGTTTCAAAGAAAAGATTGCACAAAGTCATATAATCTTGGGAAATCTAGGCTAAAAATGCTAATTTTTAACTTGCAGTGGAGGAAATAATCTTTAGTTATATCTGCAGCAAACTGTGGAATAGTTTACCAGGCAAAATGCAGTGCTGCCATGATCTTAATAGTTTTAAACATTTTTTAAGAACAGATACTTTTAAATTGTAAATAGTTAACTTTGGAAGGTTTAGTGGTGAGGACATGGGGCATGGGGTTATATGATATGAGTAGAGGATAAGTGAAGTGAGTGCAGTGGGTAGTAGTGAGTAGTATGCAGAGTGAGTTTCATGTGGGGGAGGGTGGGGTTCAAGTTGATTAGCTTTTGTTGCAAGTGAGGTAGTGCATTAAGTAGTGTGAAGTATAGTGAGTAAGTGGTACGTGGGAGGGGTGCAGTAGTATTATTTATTTTGTGTATGGGGGAGGTGTCATTAAGAAATATGTATCATGTAGGATGGGGGAGGGTGTAGTTGGGAGGGTGGGTGTGTATTTTTTCTATTATAAATATTTTTAAAATTGCAATATAAAAATTATCTTAAATTTTTATTAGACAAGTTCACTTTTAAATGAGTTTGTTTTTAAAGCTCCTTAGTTGAATTGTGCATAAATAAATTAATGTTGTTGTTGTTGTTGCTGTTGTTGTGAGTTACCTAGACTGCTGAAGTGGGATCATAATTTACCCACCTTCACTTCCACTGGCAATAAAATCTTGATTGATACCGCCAAAACATGAATGTATTGTATAATATCCTTGCGTAACACCTTGGTATTTTTGAACTAGTACTCTGTCATTGATGTCCCATAAATGAAGTCCCTAAAACAAGAAAAAAGTCATTAGTACTTGTAAGCATGAATCCTCAATTATATATTAATTTTAATTTATAAAATTTTGAGTTACACTCTTAATTCTGCGGTCCTAAATTAACTTGCACGGTGTAAATTGAAACATTAGATACATTGTGACCTGTTGCAAAATGTGGAAAATTGTTCAACTGAATATTTGAACAACAAATCACAACTAGTCCAAGCTACTGCAACTTGGTTAATGTTGCTTCATTTACTAGAAACCTATATTTTCCACAACTGAACTGTCTACTGCAATCAACTGTCAAAAATTTCAAAAGATGCCAAAAAAATAATATTTATTTAAGTCAAAGTAAAATTCTGTAAAGCATTCCACCATTAATAATTAATGGTATTTGGCAGTTTGTAGAGCTGTGGACAAAATCTAAAATCTAAATGCAAGACCTGTCAATAACTAATTGCGTAATATCACTTGAAGTTTCACTGGCTTAGAACAATAGACTATTGTTTTCGGTTTAGTCTTGTCTATTTGCCTATGTAAAATTTTCTTCATTTTCTTCATGATGATGACAGGATGTCATCAAAACATTGAAATTTGCCGCGTTAGTTTTTCTGATTAATTTAATAACGAAAGTCAATCTTATATGTAATCAATTATTTGTTTTAGAAAATACTGTAAAAAGATTCATAAACTTGTACCTAATGTCACTCTTGAAAGTGAACTGAGTGCCTATATTATATTTGGTTAACCTACAGTTTAAAGCTGCTAATGGTTTTAGTCTTTTAATGGAAAACCATTAATGTATGAATTCCCATGGAAGGTCACTAATGTCAGTTGTAGTACATTACTAAGTAAACATCATTTCCTTGGGTTTCAAAACAATGCGCTGTGCATCTTAAGCTACATCTGCAAGGCTCATTTCTGGCATCTTGTTTCACCACAACATATTCAAACTTCAGTCATTTATTACTAATTACTTCAGAGGGTAAATATGACCATCTCAAGACATTCGCATCCAACTTTTCATTTTACAGCTCCAATTTCAAATTTTTTTTGAAACCCCTGATTTCACAACTTAATTCTTTACCTGTGAGTCTACATTAAGCAATGTTCGCCGACCATCTCCTGCAATCGTAAATGACATGATGGCATGATCTTCTTGTATCCTTGAAAGAGAATACCAGGAATTTAAAATAATTTTTGCTTATTTCTTAAAATGTACTACATAAACTTGCTTAAATAATAAATTAGTTCTCTGTTTTAACATAAATTATACTACAAAAATGGACTGGTTATAACTATTTGGCTACAAACAGTAGAAAGAACAAATTATAAAAATTTCAACCACCTAAAGTTATCACAATTATTAATAAATTTTGTCTAACATTATCAAGTAGATAATCTTGAGGCTTACAAATTGCGATCACTAAGGTCCTCAAAGTTGTACGTTCTTATTCTCATGTGAGTATCGGCAGCTAGTACTGTTCTTCCATCCTTTTGACATTGTAGTGCATTGACACGCACTCCTTCCCATGAATCTAGAATGTTGCCATCCAAATCCTTTAAATGGTAAAAAAAGTTAGAGTTATTTTCGACCACTACAAAGTTCATTGCTTGCACAAATATAGGCAATTGTAGCATGTCTGACTTGTAAATTTTTGGTCAAATGTTGAGGGGACAAAATGTGCCAACCAGGCCTGGTACTTCAACCCTACTTACGAACAAATCACGCACTTTATACAAAACTCCAAAAAGCAACTGAACTCAATTTGCCTATGAATTATATCCTCATTAACACAAAAAGGATAAAGTCCAGATATTATGGCACATACAGAGGTGGGCTTTTATGCCAACCTAACTTCTATTATACCTCTGTCACTTATGTTTAAGCTAATAGAGCAACAATAACTTTTATTGACACAATAGTTTGTAGCTTAAAGTTAAACTACTTAAGCACACAAAATTAATGATAAATTCAGTGATAAGGTAAAATATTGGATACATTACATTTCAGCCAATAGGCACAAAGAAGAAAGGGAAGGGAAGGTAAAATACTCCTCTTTCATAAGTGTCAGCTATTTTAATATTGTTCTGCTTACATTCAAATTAGCCTCACTAGCCTTAGTTTTAAAAAAAGCATGTTGCTATAAACTTGAAACAAAGCTTGTATGGCCAACTTGAATGCTGACAAAAGAATGTTACAATTTATGGTTCCAATTTACGAAGGAGGTCTCAATAATACACAGTGCTGCTTTGAGTATTAAATTCTTATCTGGTAAAACTGCTATGTGCAGTACTCAATAAAATAGTAAATTGAAATTTTACAGACATACACATTGGTAAAACTGTCCACGATTTCCACCGGTGTAGAATCTTTTACCATCTGGATTCCAGGAACAGCAAGTGAGACTATCATCAGGAGATTGACTCATTCTGCACTTTAGATCCCCAGTCTAAATAAAATCATTTGACAATAATTATATAATCATTAAGATCATGATAATGATAATTAAAGGCCCTGTAAACCACCTCATGGATGAATTTATATATTAAGTCTTACCACAGGCCATCTAGGCTAGACTCTTTAGGCTCTTGTGGTTGTTAATTGAAGCATGCAGTGAGCTGTTCAAAGATTAAGTCCCACAGAAATCTTTTTTTTACTTTTTACCACTTTTATTCTCCTTTTCTTCTTTCATTTATTGTTAGATATTATTTTCTGAAAAGCTTTCATATTTTTCTAAAATATAAAAACGACTTTAAGAATCACATCTCGCAAGATGCAATATTTATTATGAGGGGGGACAAAAATATAAAAACAGCTTTAACAATTACAGTTTATTCAGAAAATAATTTCTAACTATAAAAAAAAAAAGAAGAAGAAAAGAGGTAAAAAGTAAAAAAAGGAAAAACAAAAATTATTGGTTGGTTTCTGTGGGACTTGATTTTCAAACAGCTAGCTCACCACATGCTCCGATATCAATTTTCAGCATGAACTGAAAATTTGAGACGTATTTAAGATCATTACATTTCTATCAGCTAGAATGCAGTTGTCAGTGTGGCCTAATGGGTTATAGCATTGGCTTTAGAATCCCAGTAGAGGACACTAATAGTCGAGAGTTCAAGCCTGGGCAGAGTTGAAAAAAAAAGAAAGTTTTACCCTTGTAAACTTTAATATAGCTTACTGCATACATTAATTACCCGATTAAAATTTACAGCCGAGTGAGTGAATTCACCTCACTCCTACACCTCACCGATGACTGACATCATCCATGAGGTAAAAATGAAAGGACTAATACACATTAACTCATCCAACCTGATCAGGAAGTAAAAGATTCCATTACCTCTACTGTCCAAATCCAGAGTTCAGAGCAATCTTCTGGGCCACAGGCTATTAAGTAAGTGTCATCGGGACTCCAAGCCAAATATCCCACTCCATATGCATGACCATCAAAGGTCTTCAAATGTCTGGGGGCTGCACCCTGTGATACAGCCAAGAATATGCACAAAATTCATTACTTTACAACAGAAGTTCTTGTAAAAATTTCAAGCTTATCAAAAGCTAAGTTGTGACCTAATGTATAGAACTCAAATACTTGATTATTAAATAAAATATTCTTTTTGAAAAATAATTTAACTTACTGGCTATAGTTTCACAATACGGAAAAGACCAAAGTAGTGTCTTACTAAGAACTTACTGTTACGTCCCAAATTATTACTGTACCATCCTTTGAGCCAGTTGCTAATTTTGTGCCATCGTGAGAAAACCGAAGAAACCAAACCTGCATGGGAAATGAAAAAACTTGTCAAATTCTTCTCACGTTCTTGCAAGTTAACCCTTTGTGTCAGGGAGCCAGGTTGGCATAGCAATCACCATTTGCACCTCCTGCCTCCACAACCCAGCATCAACTCCTGGGCTCCTCACGTGGGCTGAGATTTGTTGATCTCAATCTAACTTTAAGGGTTTTTCTCTGGACCAGGTACATTGGTTTTCCTCCATAATATAATCATCATCATCATCGTCATCATTGTGTAAGATTACAGATTCAATGATATAGAATAAAATCCTGAATATATTTCCCCCCTTACTGTGAGAAAAGGTAAAATGCTAGTTGCTAGTTGCTATAAATTATTTTCAACTTTGTTTTGAATCCAGCATCCTCTACTTTCTTAAGCTCTTCTTCACTAGGTTTTGCCCTAGGGTTTAAGATGACAGTAGAATCAGACCAAGGCTTAACTTTTGGTCTTGGTCTCTTCCATTTCCAACAAGCAATATTGATCAATTCAGTAGCGAAATGTAATTGATACTGCATACCCACTGTCTTTCAGTCAATATAGGCCATTCACAGCAACTTAGGTGTAATTCGCCATTCGGTATTTTTTTCTTGTGCAAGGTTTTCCAGCACAATGTGCAATTTTTGGATGCATTTTTCTTGTTAGTACCCATTCTTGTTCATTATCTTTTTGTGAATGTTATCATTTATTTGCAACCAGCAACTAGCAAGTTACCCAAGCTGATTCTTGTTTAGTGCCTTTTTGCAAACTTGTGTTATCATTTGCAACAAGCAATTAGCAGGTTACCAACGCTGATTCTTGTTTATTGTCTTTTTGCGAGTGTTATCATTTGCAACAAGCAATTAGCAGATTACCCACACCGATTCTTGTTTATTGTCTTTTTGCGAGTGTTATCATTTGCAACAAGCAACTAGCAGGTTACCCATGCTGATTCTTGTTTATTGTCTTTTTGTGAGTGTTATCATTTGCAACACGCAATTAGCAGGTTACCCACGCGGATTCTTGTTTATTGTCTTTTTGCGAATGTTATCATTTGCAACAAGCAATTAGCGGGTTACCACACTGATTCTTGTTTATTGTCTTTTTGCGAGTTTTATCATTTGCAACAAGCAATTAGCAGGTTACCCACGCTGATTCTTGTTTATTGTCTTTTTGCAAGTGTTATCATTTGCAACAAGCAATAGACCTTTTCACGGTTGACGTCATATTGCATGGAAATGAGGATAGAGTTGACTCGTAGAAAGCAATTTAAAGCATTTTGTTAGCGTCATGCAAGTTTATTCTTCTCTTTAGTGTTATTTATTGTTACTGTGTGTATTTCCTCTTGAGAATTTTATCGATGGCCTCGTACTCTTTGGAAGGGGTCACAAATTCTTCAACTGATGGTAGAAAAGGGAAACAGTGTGCCGTTAAAGG
>JAOBYJ020014938.1:0-12094 GCA_025403565.2 Palythoa heliodiscus
AGGGATAACACGCCTCATGTAAACACAAACCTAGTTTCAACCCTTTTAGGGGGGCTAGCCCTACTAGTGGGGCTGGCGCTACTCCATGTAACAAGGCCCTTAGACGATTGAGGAGTTTCCACTGAACAAACGGTAGCGACAAATACCAAAAACAATAACACAACATAACCTCAAAAAATGTGATAAAGTTGTAATGCTCAGACAGTGTTTCTATGGAAACGGTCTTAGTTAGTATATTGTAAGTTTTACACCGTGGAAAAAGTGAAATCAACTGACGTTTCGAGCAAGAGCGCTTCCTCGGAGTAAAGTGTTGACTCCCAGATTATCAGTTTCATTTGTTAGTCTGCGGTGCTGTGTTCCAAGATCGTAGATGGACCGTAAAGCGGTTTCCATTGTGCATGTGTCTGTAACCCGTGTTTGTGTGTGATCAGTGGGCCTTTAAAATGTTTACGGTGGTTCGACCCTGTTGAGCCGCATCACTGCCCTCTGGGTATTTTTAGCTTAATAGTTATTTCCAGAGGGCAGTACCTTAATGTAGAATTAGATCTAACTAGGTGTAAAAATGGACTCTTCAGTCTCTTTCTGTAAATAATGGTACAACAAAGATGTTGTTGTTAGTCGTAATTCAGTCTCTGATGGAAGGAAGCCGATTGGCAAGGCTAATTTATTTATTCATGGACTGAAGGGCTCCAGTCCAAAATGTCAGTTAATTTCACTTTTTCCTCGTTGTAAAACTATAACTTAAAAAAGTAGCGTTTTAACTTTTTAAAAAATCATTTATTATTTTAAACTTAAGCCATGTCGAAATTCAGCAAAAAATTAAAGCACGACATAGAACCGATCTCTCAGATAAAATCTCAATGTAGCTAATTTCAATTCTTTTTATTTTCGTCGATATTGAAGATGTGGGATTGAATTGGAGTCCAATAATGTTTATTGTGTTATATTTTTTGGAATGGAAACAATTGTGTGAAATATCTCTAAATAGTTTTTAAGCAACAGAAAAATGTTTCATTCGAGAATACATACCAACGCTTCACTTTCAAGTTGAAACAAAAACAGAATGTAAAAAGCCATGGTTAGTGGCTGTGGGACATTTTTAATGCTGCAGTTGTGACCCCCAAAAAGTTCTTTTTAAAATCTAATACCAGAGACAGGGAGTTCGCCTACAATGGATTTGAGCCGGAATTTCACCCTTTCGACACTAAAAACCAACCTGTTTGGCCTTCACAAGACATTTAGCGTGACTGGTAAAGGATATAGACTATTTGGCCGTGCGCGGTCATGATAATGTCGATTTGCATTGGGATGAAAGTACGAAAACCCGGGAAAAGATCCTCAGAGTAAGATTGAGATCAGGATTCAATCCCAGGTTGTAAAAGTGAGAAAAAAAATATAAAAAGAACAGATGTTTTAGCTCGAATTGCAGAATAGCTATTAGAGCTAATATCTTCAAGCGTAACACACACCGCGCGCACACCAGAGTTCCAAATGCAAATGCCTAAGCTAAGTTTAGACACTCTTTTGATTTGTAAACTTGATGGAAAACCAAGTATATTTAACGTACTGTGCAGTGTAAACAAAACTAAGCTTCCTTTTTTTAAATCGGATGTCTACTCATTAGGCCTTCAAGCAAATTTTAGCGAAAATGTGTGCTATTAACCAAACTAAACCGTTTCAAATTTTAAAATAGATGATGATTGAATATTATTAATATTGGTATTGTTAATATCACGAAGATTTCCTCTCAGTCGCCCAGAAGGTGGCGTCTTTAAAGAGTCTACTATGCATACACCACTAATATTTTGTTAATAAGACTGCACAAACCCAGTCTTTGCTCAAGGAAGGGTTTGTGGCTTAATCGAATGCAATGATTATATAATCAATGAACATGAATATCTAGTTGCGACCGGTTGGTAACGTTCCACATGTCAAGAAAATCATAAATTATCATACAGGAAAAATAAACTTGTTATTCGACTTGTCGTTATTATCTTGAGGAGGCGGCGTGGCTCAGTTAAAGTTCTAGGCCATTCCTCAGCCTCGGACGTGTTCTTAGCACGTTCTTAAATTCTGGACCATTTTCAGTTCTTATAAAAATGTTTCATAAAAAAAGAGTGTACACGCGAAAGTTTCAGTAGACAGAGATTGATATTTTATCGGCAGGGAACAAGAAGAGTCTGTTTTTCAGCTTGAAGTAAAGCATTAAGCCCCTGTCAAACGGTCCCAACATTTCACCAGACATCCTCCCAACATTTGTTAGGTCAAATGTTGGGAGCGTTTGACATGGATATCCGACCTTGTCGGGACCGGATTTTTTGTGTTGGGTCAATTTCGGGTGAAATTTGATTCCGAGCAAACATTGTCCCCACATCGCCCCAACATTTCTATTATTTTCACCGTGTCGGGTTCCTGTCGTCTTCGTTTGACAGGGTCACACGACAAACGTCCCGGGTGGTCATGCGTATTCTTAAAACAATTTCAAATTTTCCGGCATTTGGCGCGTTTATATTGCGATAAATCTCAGAGAAACTTGAATTTTTGAAAATGATAGAGGCAGAGAAATAGAAGTTGACGAACTGAAGAGGTCGCTTCTGGATCAAAATGAAAAGTAAATGAGATACAATTTAAAGAAAAACCGGCAAAGAACTCAAAGAAGTGGAAACAGAATGAAGTGAGGAGCTAATTGACTCGTGAGTTGTGAGTATATTCGACATGAATTACCACAAGTGCAGAACTGAGGGAAAAGTCGTTACAGGAACTTTCAAGTACCTTAGGAATTAGGCGTTGAATCTAAATTAGCGAACCTAAGATCTGAGCTTGGGCGCGAGATGGCAAAGACAAGAAAAAATGCAAAATGCTTATTTACCAGACCTCACGCGATCTGAATGTCGGGCCAAATGTCGGGACCGTTTGACATGTTCATCCGATAACGCACAAAACTAGCGAACACTTGGTCCGACAAATGTTGGGTGGATGTCCGGTGAAATGTCGGGACCGTTTGACAGGGGCTTTATGGGTAGCTGCAGACTTATTGGCTCATATATATATGCATTGAAAATGCGTGAGGTCAATATGGCTGGATATTGGCTAGGTTCTTTTTTTGGGTTGTTATGGACTGAGACGAAGTCGAGGTCCATGAAAACGCCCAAAAAAGAACGATGCCAATATCCAGTCACCTTGACCGAACAAGCTTGGTCAATAAAGGATTTATTACATATATTACCAAAGAATTTCACTTTACTACTGAAAATCCCAAGCAGGCTAGAGTGGTCTGTCTTGCCCGCTCGGGTAACCAATCAGACCGCAGAATTCGTTTCATCTTGCCCGCTCAGCGAGCCTAATAAGTTAGAAAAGCAATTTGTGTATAATATGAATACTTGTCAGGGATACTAAGAACATTAGCTGGAATACTAGTTTCTTCAACTTTATTCGTTACTAGTACCTACATTGAAGAATATTCTTAGCGTTTCTTTTGAAGTAGTAAAAACACAGAAAACATTTTAATCTCTATAATATAAGTATAAAATCATGTAAATGAGTATTCTTTAAGAAGTATTGCAAAGAGATTAACATGATACATTTACTTCAATCTTTTAATTTATATGGATGGTTATCGAAAACTCTGCACTCTACACACTACCCAAGCACCTTGGCCCTGATATTTCAGTTCCTGATTACCCTAAGCCTTTCAAACGTCTTAATACAATTTATTGGGCTTTATTACGGCTCTTCGTCTATGTATTTCTTTGTTTGGGGACTGATACTCCTGCTAAGCGTGGATTTTTCTTGTGGCAGCCGGGTCGATCTGGTTGGAAGCTCTTCCGTGTATAACGTGGTTGATGCCGTTGTAATAGTTTTCAGTCCTTTACACTTGCAATATCTGGCTGGACAGTTGCCATGAGGACAGTTTTGTACACACCAGTTCTCTATTGATTTCAATCCTTTCCATAGGCCGACAGCTCTACAGACGAACCTTGGAGTTGTGGGTTTCTCAGTTGCCCCTGGCACTCCACATTTACAGTGACTGGATGGACAGTAACCTCGGGCACAGTTTACGACACACCAATTATCCATCGCTGATCTGCCTTTCCAGGGACCGATGGCACTACAGACACTACCCGGAGTTGTCGGCGAGTCAGTCGCGCCATATTCCTTACATTTGCAATAGTTTTCAGGGCAATGCCCAAGCGGACAATTGTGTTTACACCATCTATCGATCCTAATTTGTCCTTGCCATTTCCCCGTCGCTCGGCAGTCAGCCGAACTTACGCTAGCTGACACAAGTTTTAAGAATATCAGAAAACAGCTTAATACTTTTACGAACATTTTAGTGAGGTTTAAATGTTGTTAAGCTTTCAAAGTTTTTAAAAGCGGATCTGCTAATGCTTCGGTTTCACTATATATTTATATCGTAGAAGCCTGATTCTGGAAATGACATCACATGCGTGGTACTTCCCCAAATTTAGGCGTGTTAAAGGCTTCATGAATACAATATAGATTTACTTCCGTTCAACTAGGTTGCGGGGAAAAATAGATGGTGCTTCGAGTAACAACTTGAAACCACTGGATTTCTGGCGAGTCACCGCTTTATTTTTCTGTATTTTTCTGGGACAAAAATAATTACTTGATACATTTCGTAACACATTAGATCGCACAAGAACAAGGTTTTGAGAATACATCCCCTTGATCCAACTAAACCATACATGTTATAGCTCCTTTAGTTTTACCTATTCCATTTTGGAAGCTATAAGAATAAATCCTGACTCTAACAATTTCCAGTTAGATAAAACAGTTTTATCACGGAAAAAATTATATGTAAAATGTAATGCTAATAATTATTTATAAGTGATATGTTAATTGTTATTGGATTTTGCCAAACAAGGCTATACTAACTTTTTTATCAATTTCTATACGGTAAATCTCGACCTATTTTCCAACCCTAACGCAATGTCTGGTATTCTATTTTGGGTCTAATTTCTTTGGACGTGCACATAAGTTTTTGGATATTTTGCAATAGGTAATCAAGCGTTAAAAATTTCGATTTACTTAGTCGTATCGCCAAATACGAAATTCCTTTGCTAGAATGATCAAAGAACGTGCTTCGATTCCATGACGGTGGGACACAAAAGGGCTTGTGGTTTTTCAACTTCCAACCTCGGACGTGAACAACGTGACCATAAAGACATAAGTCTTTATATTTTATTTATAGATTTTATAAAGTCTAGACTATGAGAGATAAAAAGTCAGATTTCAATACTTTTTTAGAACATTCTTTCTTCTTTGAAAAATGGTCTTGATTCATCATTTTTACACGAGCGTGAAAACTTAATTTGCGGGAACGTACGTCCGTCTGAACCTGGAAAACTAAGACAAACATAGCATTCTATGAATATTTCATTCCTGAGATTTCAGAACTACAAGTACAAGTAAACGCATCTTTTTTATATAAGAGCAATTTTATACAAACAGCGAGTCTCAAATTTGCCCAAAATCAAGAACAGCGTGAAGAGCAATCGAGGGTCGGCTTCTGATAGAGCAAATTACATTAAAACATGGCTCAGTTTATTCTTACAATCACAGAGTTTATTTTCATGTGTTTGCACGTATTTTTACACTGTTGGTATGTTGAAACGTTTGTTTCAAGACTTTTTAAAAGCAAAGTCAAAACACTCGAAGTGAACAGACTCCAAATTGTGAAGGTATTTATGATTTATATTAACGGTGAGGCTCAAAATTTGAGAGCAATGAGCTCCGAATCCCGTTAGACTGTTGCCCCTGATACGTAATTAATCAAACGCAGTTCATATAAAAAGAAAATCACGGTGCAACGAAACATAGCAGAGCTTACTTGCTGGAGGAAGTAAACAGAGTGAAGCTGGTCTTTTATAGACTTAAGTTGGGTTTCATTACTAAGACTCGTGGTCAATTTACGTGGTGACATGTTTCAAATTTCTAACATTAAAGACCTTCAGCCATCTACCGTGATGCCTTACCAACGGTTTTAGGTTCTTAGTTGTAAATTTAGCAACGAATTATACAGCTACAACAAAGGCTTGTGAAACCAATCTCAATGCAACTTAAATTTCTCCTTCACAAATAGTTTCTCCGTAACTTTCAGGAGATAATTTTAGCTTAATCAAATGCATGGTTGAAAACACATTTGATTGAATTTATTAAGTTCTTGTTTCCGAGTTCCTCGTGCGGATAATTTCTGCTTTGTTAATACTACTGAATTATTATTCAACTGTTACCAAACAATAACTGATTTTTAACGACATGTCAGAGTGCCTCCAGATCTCTTTGCATGTATATTTTTCATCCTTTTTTAAACATTCATGTATCTATTTACATAAAGTTTCTATATAGCATATCTATGTTCTTATCGAAAATTTACAAGCCATTACAAGAACAAAGAGTGAAAAAACCGAAAGAAAACAAAGGTATGGGTGCTAGTCTGAACAATGACAATTTTCGTGATTTACGAAGCAGCTCGCACCTCAAAACTACTTGCGACTCGGTTCCGTAATCTTAAGGTCGTAAAAGTGTAATGAAGGTCATTGCTCATTTGTAAGCATTCTCGCGCAAAAATGTCAGTCCAATACATAAATAAAAATGCTACTGCATGTATCCCAAGTAAGTAATTATTGTCGTTAAAACTCATTACTTTTGCAACTTTCTCAATTCCAAATATAGTACCGAAGCGAATTATCCAAACGGCAGGATATAGATACTCAACCAAGGGAAGGGACTGCCCCTGTGGACGTCAGGAGTATTTGTGTCATTTCATGTCATTTCCTGGACAATGAGAAGTGTAAACCGATTTAGTTCTTCCCCGAATCCTCATTTACAAAGCTGACAAATTGCATAACAAATCTGATAATGTTTTTTTAAATCTTTGTCTACTATAGACGTTTCTTATTGCTACTGTTTTAATTAACTTTATATTTCAACGGTTAAACCTTGATTTTAGAACAGTTTAGTGGGTCTAAGGTGTTCAACTCTTTACCGGCAAAACTGTCAGATTATATAAGAACAGAAGAGAAACTTGCTGAGCATAATAAATGATGACTAGAGAGGCACATAGATTGGCTGATAGATGTAAATAGTTACCTAGTAGTTATGTGGTATTACGTTTAACAAATCATATTTACACAGTAAAAAAGTTAGTATTTTTAGTTTGAAATGCACAATTATTTTACATATGTTATAAAATGGGTGCTGCGTCCGTGTTTCTACAGAAACAGTTTGATAATAAATCATGTTTTACACCGTAGGAAAATAGTTGGAGACTGACGTTTCGGACTATAGTCCTTCGTCGGAGTGAAATGACGAAGGACTTTAGTCCGAAACGTCATGCAATCTCCAACTATTTTCCTACGGTGTAAAACGTAATTTATTATCAAACTATTTTACATGTGATTATATAAAATTTTATTTTACATTTTGTTTTATTAGTTAATGTATCTCTAGTCATTTTGACAAAGAAGAGCTACCTAGTGGAATGTCAATGAACCATCATTATGATCATCATTATCATCATCATCATCATCATCATCATCTGTACCAGCGTCGAAACGTCGAGATATTAAAATGGAATCAAACTTACTTGCGTTAGTTTTTGCATTACAAATTATAAACAAAGCCACGTTGATCATCATCATCGTCATCGTCATCGTCATTATTATCATCATCATCATCATCATCATCATCATCATCATCATTATTATTATTATTATTATTATTATAATTACTATTAATTGCAAAGAGGATTATTTACACACTCAGTGCGTTACTGCCGCTCCCTATATATTATCATTGACGTAAAGGAAGAAAGAAAGTTGAACTCTTGTCCTATAGCTATACAGAGCGACAGAAAACCACGCTACATGGAAATTTCGATTACCAGATTTCGATTATATTTTGATATAAGTGGCTCAAAAAGTAAAGAGATTTTTGTTCATCAAAAACCAAATCCACTGCATGCTTTTTGTTTACTATGTTTTTTGTGAGAATTAAGAACTATTTCCGAAAGTTATATAAAATCAATAGAAGTAACTTTAATGATGTGAACATTCATGATCATTGACCGATTAACAGCAAATTTTCGAAGCAACGTAGTCCAACATTGTCTTCTGGAATTAGGCTGTCTAATTTCAAATTTTTATGGCCACTTCATGAATTGAAAATACGATTTACATATCATTAACTTTGAGTCTGAAACAATGTCATAATTTAATATCAAATTTAATTTTATATTAAAATAAAAAGTTGTTTTCAATATTGTGTGAGAAAAACCGAACATGAAATTGTATAAAACTACCTTTCAAGCTTAACAAAACTGAACAAATTACAAAACTGGAAAACTGCATTGAATCTTTCGTAACAAAAAAACCCAACTGGAACGGTATGGTGTTTATATGATTTAGTGCGGTATGGTATGGTAGACTATTGTATGGGTTTTTTTGATATCTTATAGTACGGTATGGTATTTTATGGTATGGTATGGTATGGTATGGTATGGTATGGTATGGTATGGTATGGTATGGTATGGCATGGCATGGCATGGCATGGCATGGCATGGCATGGTATGGTATGGTATGGTATGGTATGGTATGGTATGGTATGGTATGGCAAAGTACTCCAAATCCTGTGCTATATAGTACTTCACTTTATCTCCTTGTACTGTACTGCATTTTATTGTAATCTAAAATTACAAACTATAAATTTTAAGCACAGATAGTACAGTGGACTAATGATTGGCAAACTTCAAACAAAACTACAATTCTGCTCTGTGTTGGATGCATAGTCAAGTTCTGCGCCTGGCTTTGTCTTTTTAAGTTATATTGGCCATTTTCTGAAATACATACTCAAAGCGTTTTACAGCGCCAGTCTGTTAATAGTCAAAGCTGTATAGCAACAGGGAAAGAGAAAACAAAAACATTTAATATATAAAGTTAAATGATCTTATCAAATCCAAAATTTCGTTGTATGTACTAATTTAAACAACATTATGAATGAATCTGGTTTGTCTTCTTTCCGTGTTTGTCAAAACACGCGATATTCCCTGTTACAGGTTTGTTGTCGCACTTAGTGATGAGGTACCCGTAAGTTGGGGAGGAAGCATCGCTGTTCCATTTCAGTTCCACCTCGTGTTGGTGCTGCACGGCGGTACTAGTAAACACAGTCAATATTTGCCCGTTTTTCAATTGCGCTACTTGTTTAGCTGTTAAGTGGATTTTGTGAGAGTGGCGAGCCACGCTGTTACTTTGTGAAAAAGTCATAGACAGTAAGACGGGTTTAACAACAACAGGCGACTCGCCTCCATCTTTATTCACACTTGCTGCTGCTAAACCCTCACGTAACATATGCACATTCGTTTGGGACATCATAATTACGTCTTCCACAGCCCCTAGTTCTTTCCACACGGAGCTTCCTTCACCGTGAACGGGCATGATGGGATAGCGTTGACGAAGGGTCCCTACACCGTGGATTGGAGGAAAAAAGATCCGTGTACCACTTGCACGTGTCTTGCGCAGTACTTTGTTTTTGTCAAGAACGCCAACAGAGCCTTTGCGAACTGTATCAGCAGCGTCACTGCCTAACTCTCTCCCGCTGAAAAATGCGTCTGGTGCGAGGTAATACTTTTTACTGTTTGTGCCATCGTAAGCCTTTTTAGGATCAGTGGTACTACCCCAGCGCCCCCCTGCGTATACAGTCTTACCTTCGGCAGTACGTTCGTCTCCTTTATACTGAATATTAAAAGGGTTCCATCGATTTAGGGGCGTCATCCATATTATTTCTAGAGGGATAGCGTAAGACCACTTTTGGTGGTCGGTTTCGCACACTTTCTTCCATCTTCCATTAATTTTTTGCCATCGGCACTGAGTCAGCGAGACTCCGGCAACTTTGGATTGAAGCGTCTTTGCCATAAACAAATTTTCATCAGCAAATCCTCGGTTTCTCGTTTGAAGTCCCATGGCTCCCTTTCGCTCAACTCTAAACTTCCGGTGATAAAATGCTGCGTTTAGAAATTGTCCTTGCTTTTTTGGGTCAAGAGTTCGAGCTGCATCTCCAAATATTTCGTCCGTTAGATTTCCTTGATAGTTGTCTTTTCCAGGAATTTCACTCATGAGCTCATCAAGCAGTCCCCATTTCTTATAATTTACGCCGTCTTTCCATTCGCTTGTGTCAGAAGGGTTTAGCTGAAATCTAGCAGCGCGGGTGTGGGCGTGTTCCACATACGTTCTCCTCGACCCCATCCGAGACTGGAGATCGTCAACGACTCGGAATCGATTGAAAGGCAGATCACGGCTAATGGGATGACACAAAATGCGATAATTCCATTGAGCAAACTGAGGAATGGTTTCATTAATGAGGTCCATTATCGTTGTTGGAAGGAAAGCCAAGTTTTCTGCTCTACTCTTACTGCCAGTATAAGATGTAAAGAGGATTTTCTGCTGGAGTTCGAACCATGTCTTTGCATCTATGAAGTGTCTGTCACTATCAAACGGCTCGTCGATAGACCCGCTTGTAGATGTAGTCCAGGCACCTTCGAGATAACACAGGACAGGCCTAAAGTACGGGCGATAATCACGGACTGTAATATTCTGATCGCGCCAGGCTTTAAACCACTCCCTCATTTCCTGAAGTTGTTCGTTTATCGTGGTTTTATTTAGTACCTGAGGGGGGACGGGTGGGAATGGTATTGGTTCAGTCTTGTGCCACTCACTGCTGTTTCTGTGAGGCATGTTTAGGCGATAGTCGTTGTGTCTTGTACGAAACTCGACTCCATTGAGAACGCCGATAAACTCTCCCATTCCAACGGTACGAATGTTATTGGAGTGGTCGTGTATAGAGAGGACCCTGTTAGGATCTATGTGCGACTCTGAATGGTAGTTCCGAGTTCCATCCGAATTGTGCCGAACTTGTTTCACGCCCGAATCGCCATCAGAGCGAATTCTTTCTTCTATAAATAGCTGTTGCAACATCACTTGTCGGTAGAGGGCATTCACCGATTTCTGAAGCGTTTCAAACTTTTTGTTTAGGGTCTCGTCGGCTTCTTCAAAAGCATTTTCCACATTGTCTAAAAGGCCGCCCTCCGATTTTAAGACAACGAAGAACAAGACTAACGTACAAATAAGGGCGTTGCGATGACGCATTTCTGAAAACAAAAAGAAAAAATTATTCTAAGTGATCTATGCATAAAATAAAAAATCAAGTAAACTAACAATTCTTTAAGCATGCCATTTGCTAACTTCTTCGGTATACAAAAATCAAAATCTTACACAGACTTATAATTATATAAAGTTAGTGAAATATGTACGTTTTAGGAAATCAAGAGAACAAATAGTGCCTCATTCACCAGCAATATATGAAAATAGTTTTTCAGAGGTTTTAACTTCCAAAACATGCCTTTTTTACTATTTATACCCCAGACACGCCAGTGTACACTAACACATCATATCTTAGGTCTTTAATCTCCAAAGCCTGTGCACTTGTATACGACGGGAAATTGGGTCCGAATGTAAGAATACATTTCCACCGTTTTTTTTCGGTTTCCTAGACTGCGTTTTTCAGGTGGTAGTCGCATCGGGCAATGCACTGAATAGCTTGGCATTTTCTCTGTATATTTTGCCTAATCCAGAAGATCTGTTGTACTAAATTATACAGATAACAGTATCTCGTTTAGTTTAGTCGAATATAGAAGTTCAAAATTGTTACACATATATTCGCTTCGAATCTACAATTTATTGCAGAAAGATCTTGAAGGGCGATGTTCATGGCTGTCCGATACCAGGTTACATTGTGCACAAACCTCCAAAACGTAAAATTCGACGTTTTTGACACATAAGTAAGAGCCGAACTTGTGAGACGTATATATGGGAAATTTTTTGATTCTATAAAAAACATGCGGCGTGGTTGGCGCAGTGGTAAGATCTCTGCCTTCCAACCACAAGGTCCCGGGTTCAAATCCCGGCTATGCCGAGTGTTGAACATTTGTGTGCATGACCTTCTTTTCCGCCAAAGTTGACTCAACTTTCCATCCTTTCGGGGTCGGTAAAATGAGTACCAGCTTCTGCTGGGGGCTAAC